>JAHPZR010013114.1:0-16910 GCA_019787425.1 Platygyra sinensis
TTAACAGAATGGAAAACTTTAATGAGAATGAAATGAAAAAGTTACAATGGCAGTCGGTTTCACTTACCCCCTCTTAAACTTAACTTAAAACATTGTAAGAAATAAGGCAACTGTTATGCACTTTGCTCATATGTAAAATGGCTGAATACATCAATAAGACTGGCTACACTCTCACAACATTACGAAGTTCAAACTTATAGTTTAAAAACTGACGTGCGCATGCGTGATGCACTCTACATTGACTCTTGGTCTTCTTTTCTTATCGCGCAAGCGAGTGACTCTCGAGAGTTCTGTTGCAGGATCGATTTTGCTTGGTTTTACAGTCAAACTAAGTGAAGCGTACCCCTCAAGATTGCATTAATGAACTGATTATTTGAAACTTGAACCCGCTAGTCGTTTCAAGAATGCAATAATGAATTGATTATTCGAATATTGAACTCGCCCGCTCGATCCAAGAATACGGCTAACGGGTTCCGTTTTCGAAAAATCAATTCACTGTTGCGAAAAGTAGGTTTGAAACCTACTAGTGTTTTC
Organism: Platygyra sinensis; assembly: GCA_019787425.1. NCBI lineage: Eukaryota > Metazoa > Cnidaria > Anthozoa > Scleractinia > Merulinidae > Platygyra > Platygyra sinensis. Next base: position 535 of record JAHPZR010013114.1, read on the forward strand.
TAGAATGCAATAGTGAAATGATTTTCGAAAACGGAACCCGTTAGCCGTATTCTTGGATCGAACGAGCGAGTTCAATATTCGAATAATCAATTCATTATTGCATTATTGAAACGACAAGCGGGTTCAAGTTTCAAATAATCAGTTCATTAATGCAATCTTGAGGGGTACGCTTCACTTAGTTTGACTGTAAAAGCAATGAAAACCACAAAAAGTAAAATAACAGGTCCTGACTGAGGCACATGATTATTGGCCAGGCTTGTGCAATTCAATCGGATTTCTAATCAGTACTTTCCAGGGTCGATGGGTTCTTGAAAGCTCATCAAGGTGAACGAAGGATCTTGGTTTCAGGTAGAGGTGATCCCTTGTTACAGAGGGTTACTTGTTAATTTATGTTTCATTTCTCTGTAGCCGAGATTATTTACAGATTACCAATGAGATGAATCGAGTGTTTGGAAAGTACTGTGGTCACATGACTGGAAAGACACTTCTTGTATCTGGAAAATACGCCTTGATCAAATTCCACTCAGGCAGAAGAATTCAAAACAGAGGATTTCTAATCAGTTTCACATCCTGTAAGAAATGATAATTGGATGGAGTTCATGCTTTAATAATAGTGATAATAACTTTAAAACTTGTTACGACACAGAAGGTAGTTAATTCTCGAACTATTATAAAACCAGAATTGAAAAAAAAAAAAAAAAGAGTTGGCGTGTATCTGCAGGAGTGATCTTATTTTGGAAATGGGGGCAATTACAACTTGGCGGATTGTGCTCCTAAAATGTCATATTAAACTACTATCAGTGCTCGAAATTTTGCCAAATCATGCCAACGACCTGCCATAATTCTCAATTTATGCTCCCGGTAGATTCTGCACATATGGGCGCGCAACGACACCAAATTATGATGTTTTTCAGATAAACTGTTGTAATGAATTTATTTCTGTTTTATGGCAGTTTGTTTCGGCCCTCAACTGTCCAAATTAATTGGCTGCTCGCCTCTAACGACTTAACGATCACACTTGTATATACTGACTGAACCAAAGAATATAGTGGTCTCTTGATTTAAATTAACTCAAACTATAGCGAACTATAACGTTTAAAGTATCAAGCCACGAAGTAAATCAACTTGTCTTGACAGTTCTGTGGCCGTTCTCGTTTAAAAAGTTATGCTTTTTTGCTCCAATTATGCCCAAAAGTATGTTAGCACAATCCGCCAAGGTCTAGGGGGATAGAAATCCGTTTAGAGAATCATTAATAAAATAAATATCGATCGATCGATATTTATAGACATAGATAAGCACGTAAGTACTGGCTACAAGGGAAACAGTGAGTTTTGTTTTCCCGAGACTCTCAATGTTCCCCGAGGCTTCGCCTCGGGGAACATTGAGGTCGAGGGGAAAAAAAACTCACTGTTTCCCGAGGGGCCAGTCAGTAAGTGTTTTGTTATACCTCCCGACTCCAAAATAGAAAAAAAAAAAAAAACCCTCCGAAAAAATGGTTTGCCTGACGCCATTGCTTAAACTGGCTGCGCTCGCAAAATTGAGCGGCTGCCAAAAACAACCTGTCCTATCGCAAAATCACGATAACAGTCTTTTTCTTCGCAACTAACAAAAAATATAGACAGTACTAAAGTTGCTTTGGCCTCTTCTAATGCTTAACTCAAGCATTCTGAGTTTGATTTGATCAGGAACAGCATATTTTGTTGTAAATTACACAAATACTTTCCTACTTGGCGACAGCGATCGAAGAGTGAGTTGACGAACGTGGGCGACCCATTTTTGGCACCAAACCAAACGCTTGGAGACACAAAACGTTAATATTTTCCCTTTTCTTAATCTGCGTGATATGTTTTTGCGACTATACATCCCATTTCTGGAAAAATGAATGTCGTCTCTAATGAGAAACGTTGTTTTACTTCAGTGGCTTTTTAACATCAGGCCGACTGGTACACAAATTTCCCGCGGTTTCAAGCTGCACAACGTGACCACGTGCGAGTCCAAAGTTTAAGTTGTTGTTTCCCTAGGGAGTTAGTTAGTTTTATTCGCCCTAGGGAGTTAGTGAATTTTAACCCACGGCACGTGACGCGTTCTCCTCCATTCGGAAAACGTATTTGAGTTGGCAGGTATAACAATGACTTTAGAAAAAGATACAAATTTGAACTTTAGCAACACAGTCTACTAAGATTTCAATTCTAGAATTTTGCATCGAGATAGCTTTTTTTGGAATGAAGTTAATTTTTTTAGTGTCCAAAAGACTTTTTATCTCGAACACGTAAGGAACAATTATAAAAGAGTTTGGTAACCTACACAAACTCAAACGGGCCTCCCATTAAATTGATTTCATGTGGTCTCAGGTCACCCTTCCTTGCTAAGTGGAGTTCCAGGTTCAAAGCTAATGTCGCCAAAGAGCGTTAGTAAAATTTCCTGCCATGGGGTAACCTGCGTAGCGAGTGAGTGGTTTTTGGTGGTGGATCCGCCATTTTATTCTCACGGGCGCGAAGCCCACAAGCGCTCAAATGTAATGCCTATTTCCGCCCTGCCACGAGAGAAGTCGCGAACGGCGAAGCCTTGGGCGAATTTTAACTGGACCTCTCACCTATTTTCTCGCGAAAACAGACTACAGGGGTCTAGAGTTGTACAATTTTGAGTTAAGTCACGTGATATGTTCGAGTCCAATAATAAGAACGTGTTAATGATATAGCACCCAAGAACCTTGAGTGGTAGGGTCTCCAAAAAACAAAGTTCAGTTTTTCTTTGTGGCCAGTCCTTGTATCTTTGAGGCTATACGAGTCCCTTGCGGAAGCAGATTCGACACCGAATGGCCTACCATATTTCAGTTAAGCTCAGTGTCAGTTCATTGTTTACTTAAAAGTAGATGGTGGTCAACTAGAAAGCCTTTGCTACTTTGACCACCATACACATTTTTTAACCTGTATTGTAATTATTTTATCTTGTAATCGTGTGTTGTAATTATACTTTTCTTTCTATGTTAACTCTATGTAAATAGTGTGAAATAAATGAACCTTGAACTCCAAAGGCAAGTTAAGGTGACCACAGAGAATCAACTTGGAAATCCGGTCCTATAGAATGTTTCTACCACTGTCGTATTTTCATGCTTTTTTCATGTTTTTTTTTTTTTTTTTTTTTTTTTTTTGCGACGATGTAAACAATGGGTTTATTATTCTTAGTGGTACAAGAACCTGTTGCTTTCTACCCCTTGAATGCTCGCTATAAAGCGGCTGAAAAAGAGAACAGGCAGCCAAAGGGAATCCTGGGGGATGTTTCGATTACAAACGGACCCTACAACGAACCAGGCGGAGCGTACATGTTTTATGGCACTGATAGCAGCTATATCGAGTTTCCGAATACAGAAGGCCTGGACACTCAGTTCTCAATTACACTGATGTGCTGGGTTGAACTCGGAGGCCGAAATGGGCTACTATTCAGCTACGAAGATAGAGGAGTCCATATGTGGATTGTAAGAGGCAAATTAGTTTTTGGAATCTTCGAGCGCGGCTCTTTTCAAGAACCTAAAAGTGTAAGAACTCCTGAGGTTCTTCCAGTAGGAAAGTGGGTTCATGTTGCAGCAAGTTACGATCACAGCAGCGGAAGTAACTCGTTGTATATCAACGGACATTTGAGAGCCTCGCATATTATTGGCAAAGGTTATCAGATTGCAACAAATACCCAGAAAGTTCGAATGGGGAGCAGAACTCGCGGAGCTTACAACTTCAAAGGGAAAATCGCGAAAATGAAGGTTTATGATGTCGCACTGAACGAAGCCCAGATACAGACATCAATAAGACAAGGTAGCTGCACTTTTCCAGTAATCGTTGTCTCTTTACACTTTCCGATGATTCCCTTAATTATTGAAACTCCCGTTATTGGACAGACACGCAAGAGGTGGCAGACATTCTGTTCCGGATCCCGTTTTGTAAAATAACGACGTAATCAGTGACCCTATTGCAGCAAGATGTGCTTTGTTCAAAATTAATGTAAGCAGGTAAGATTCAGTCAGTGAACATCCAGGGTAAAAGGTTTTTTTTTTTTTTTTTTTTTTTAACCGATTAGTTTCACCAATGATAACATTTCCAGCTGCCCTGTTAGCAATACAAGGAGGCATGCTGTCATGTTCAGCCAGAGGAACTCCTCCCATATACACAGCACTGATACAGACCTCTACAGTACTGGTGAATACAACAAACAGTCCAACCATCCGTTTAAACAAGGATGGAAACTACAGCTGCCAGGCCATCAACCAGTATGGAACTGACGCGAAAGTCCTCCAAGTCGATTTCAAAAGTAAGAGGCTTTCTTCTGGCCTAATCTCTCTTTCCTTGTCAAATATAGTACAATGCTTGAGAATCAGTCCCAGGTAAACTTCGTGGAAACGACCTTCAATGGCCCTCTGGGTCTAATGTGCTAAGCCCCTGTGCTGCAATAAATGAACAGGTTGGAAATTATAACTTAAAGTGAAATTCCTTGCTGTCCATATTGTTATCAAAGAGTTTGTTTGTTTGTTTGTTTTTTTCTGACTATTCGTTGGCCATGGCGTCTCTTGATTTAACTGACATCTCATGCAGCGATTGAACTGAAGGACATATCGCAAATGCCTTCAATCCTTGCCAAAACGTTTGAGACTTTCCATAAAAGGCGTAATTCACTCCCCCTCCCCCTCTGTACAATGCTGGGTGTCAGGAGTCAATGAATTGTAGAAATGGCCAAATAATTACTCATAAAAGAGATTTTATAAAATAACTGAGATAGTATGCGCGCTCTCAATGATTGGTCGATAGGTGTGTTTAGATGAGCGTATGTTAACACAGTTGTGACGCTTTAGATTTGCAAGTATTTTTAAGAAATATTTTATAAAATCAATAGAGTTTATCTAAACACTTGTGGACTTGGTGAAAGTTTAATAAGTTTTCCAAATCCTCGAGGTTGGATAACTATCTCGAATCGCGTAATTAGGTAAAACTACGTAAACATGGAGAAAAGTACTCTGTTGCTGAAACCGAAGCTCAATGAAGACCACCTTGAAAACAGTTTTAACTCATTCTATACTCCATTTCCTTCAACTTTATATCATGAACAGAGCAATAAAGAAAACACTAGTTCTTACCTTTCAAGTCATGTCAACTTGGGTTTAAGCTGGGAGAGATTTCAACTTGGCCTTTTTTACTTAATGTCCATTCCCCTAAAATGGTGGTTAAAATGTACTTCTTTTAACGTAGACGAAAATTGTTAAAAACCTACTTTGGTATTAACAGCGTTTGGCCCAGAGATCGGCTTCCTAAGCAGTGAAGGATATCCTTACAGCTACCCAAGGTATGCGGACAAAATATCTACATGTCCTATTCCTGATGGCTGGTCAATAAACATTTACTTTCAGGATTTTGATGTGGAAGAAAGCCGACATTGCGCGTAAGTTATATAGCTGTGATAAGCTACATTTATCTCATAGCACAGCTTCATGTGATGGCGTTAGGCTTGTGGTGAAATTCTATCTATTCTGGATTTATGCATTTGTAATAGACCCATTTGAAACCCGCTGTCCAATGCGGACACTACAGTATATTATCAGTTATCAGCTTTTTCGAGCTTTAGTAAATCTAACTCCCTTCACTATGCTCCATATTAAGTCTAGCTACGAATGGCGAACCGGAAATGTTTCTGTTGATGTGATAAACACTAATTTCATTCAAGTGTGTTAAGGCCTGACCTACAACCCTGGTCAAAACATTATGGGACAGTTATGAAACTTAAGAGAGAAAATGCACTTTGTTAAATAAACTCTGAATCCACCTCTTAAAAAAAGGTTGGCAATGTTGTTAGTAAACTATTTCTTTTGTCCCCCCCCTTCCCCCAAGCAATGTTGAGTCTACCGAAAATGACTTGAACGCCTGACATCAACATTGCATCGGGGGAAGGGGGGAGGGGGAAAATACGTCATTTTTACGGGTTTATTGCCTCTTTGTCCCAAGAGTTCTGGCCAGGGTTGTAGTTATTTAATATGCATATTTTTCGTTTCAATGGGAATGGTTTATCTAATCGATATGAAACTTGGGAAGCAGTTTGGTATCCGCATGCTTGTTCATTTGACTGACCCATTGATCTTAAACTTTGCCCACTCTAACGGCTAAAAATAACCCAACTATTCAATCGAAAACGTCGAACTGAAAGACATTCTTCGCAAATCTTTGTTGGTTTACTTCTGTGGACTTCTATATAATGCCGCTATTTAATCATGTACACATGTTAACAGAAATGTTTAAAACAGTGAAACAGATCACGTGACCTACTAAATGTTTAAATACTTCTAAACGAAAATGACTTGTACCACCTTAAAAAGCAGATTTATAATTAAACAGTGATTCTAAACAAATTAAATCGAAAACATTTTAGGAATTCTCCGTGCAAACATCCTCCATTTCCAAAAACACACATTGTGACGTCATTAATCAATAAATGTTACGTGACGCTAATCACTACTCTTATGTTGTCAAATTAAACAAGTGAAATCTCTTTTAATCACAATAAATGAGAACAATAAGTCCTTTTGTACTGAAAAAACGCACCAAATTCAATTCTTTTCGGGGGGTCGTCTGGTTATAAAAAGCTAAACCTTGACACACTTGAGTAAATACAGGAGCCATAATCAGGGACGGAGACCGTAAGTCTTGGGATGCGCGCGGACCCATGATATGGACAATTTTTCTATTTTTAGAACAAATTGCGCCATCCTGACGTCATATATCCGCGCTGATCCACGCACGTGTCTTGGGCTCTCGCGTGGATGTTGTCACGTTGTGTGATGAAATGGTGAGAGCTGCGAGATTCTTTTGCCGATTTTTCACAACGATGACAGGGAATAAGGCAGAGAAGAACCAGTGCTCTTCTATGGACTTTTATGCCCTGATTTAATGGAAAAGGTGTGTTTTTCAGGGTCGAGAATTTCTTTAATTTCGTGCTGTGAATGAATAAAATCCGCTCGCCGGCTAGTTTTTCCCGTAAACTTTTGTGTTTGTTTTGTAGAGAAAAGTTTTGTAAGAAACCTGTTTACTCCAGTATCGAGTTAATTCGTGAGTTTGCCAAACAATGCTTTATCACAACCAAAACCTGTTTTTGATAGTTTCTTGTTGTTTCTGCTCATTTGGCGAGTTTGCAAAAGTGTTTGAAAGGCAAGTCTGACGCCTGTGACTACGAGTAGTTCATTTGCATAGTGCAGCGCGTGCACTTTCAAGTCCGAGTCGGTGTTTTCAGATTGTGAACAAATCGTGAAAAACATTTATGTCGTTGTCTTCTGTGCTGAGATACTACAACAACTTGATTTTCACATACGTTCACCAAAAGGCTACTAACATCATGTGCGTTTCTTTCAGATAGTAAAACTTTACACTGCGAAAATAAAATAGACAAGGAGTTTTGACTCGATCGAAATCTTTATTCGAGTTCATTAAAAGCATCATCGTAACTTTTATGATTATTGCTGCTGTATTCACAAATTTTCAGCTAAGCTTTTAATATGTTCTCAAACATTAGTCAACCTTAAACATATTCAAAAACTAGAGATATTATATGAGTTCGATGTACGTTTTCACACCAAACAAAGTACGAAGTCTAATTTGTCGTGTTTTACTAGCTGTGCAAAACACGCATCGGCGGGCGCTCTCATTCATCGACAACAGACAATTTATTGGATTTTTAAACAAACAAAACTAAGCAGCGTCTACGCAGTACGGACATAAACCTATTGTCACTTATTGGGCCTAAACGCTGCTATATCCAAACATATCCAACTAGTCTTTTTTTTTTCTCTGTTATGGAAAAGCTGTTAATCATCTTCATGTGTAAAATTTAGATTGGAGTAATGTGAAGTTCTTGTACTCAGCCGAACTCAACTTGATCAGCGATATAAAGCGGGACATACCTAAATTCGGCACTGTCTTCACTCAAACTAGAGCAACTGACGGCGAAAATACTTAAGCAAAATTCCAACGGTCATAAAGGCGTTGAGTTGTGGGCCAAAAGCATAAACGATTTCGGGAATTTCGAACACCATTTCCCCTGCGCGACATCCGCGAAAATCCTCGCAGCAATGTACGCGCGTGTGCCGCAGGCGATGGCGCAATTTGTTCTATAAATAGAAAAATTGTCCCATATCATGGCGCCAACCCCAATACTAGAAATGGCGCGCGCTTACGGTCTCCGTCCCCGATTATGGCTCCTGGTAAATATACATAAATAGTCGCGAATCAGCGTGCCTGTACATACAGTAGTACATACAGTAGTATTCAGGTTATTAAAGTGCATATGAAGTGAACCTTTTTTTGCATAATTTTACCATCCAATATATAAATAAATCCATTGTAAACGTTAAAGTTCTCAAATAAAAATATTTAGTCATGTTTTTGGCGCTGAAAACTGCTCAACTTTTGTCAAGAAATGGTCAGGGGACTGGGACGAGATTCTTTTGTGCAACTTCATCTCGTGACGTAGCTTTGTGGACAGAATTAATCACAAAGAAGGGTTTTTGAGGTAAAACAACACGTCCAGCGATTCTGAATTGAGTGATTTCTCTGAATCGTCAAATGACGACGAGGATATCGATCTTGTTTATAGCCAATGCACGCTGTATCGTATTGCAATCTCGTAGTCTTGTCCACAACACTACCTCATCAGCGCATTTTGGCCGCGCGTTTCGAAGACCATTTTTTAGAGCAAAATCGCACAATTTTCACGTGTAATAAATTCGCCAATTTTTTTTTTCAAACACGGTTCAAACTTTGGAATAGTGTCTTTAAAATGTTGAACTTTCAAGCTACTGAAAAACTGATTTCACTTCATATGCACTTCAAGGTTATATCTTATATTCTTAAAGCACACCTAACCCCAATTTTTTTTTCTCGCTAAAACGAATCTACTTGGCATTTTAAATACTTCTGCGAAAGAACATTTTTGATTCGGATAAATTCTCGATTTCCTATAACCCGACGAAATCTCGAAAATAACTCCAAAACACCGCCATTTTTGTTGCACGACCGAGTCTGAGGAGAATGGGTCCAACAGCTGTTGTGACGTCTACCCAGGAAGATCGAATATCTCCCGTCCTCTCATTTCCTTGAGGATGATGAAAAATCCTTCCAGAGGTGCCATCGGCTGTTGCAGCAATATCCCAGATTTAAAGAAAGATATACTGTACAATTTAATAGCGATGATCGGACAATAGTACAATAAAAACGTACACGATGGTTGATTTTGTCGAACCATCAAACAAGCGAACTAAGGGAGCGTTCATTTTTTACGAGTAAGGGGGGCTAGTGGAATTTTCGAAACAGTCCCGCCCCGCTCGGTTATTGTTTTTTTTTTCTCCATAATCCCTCGCCCCCCATAAAGGTAATTTTTTTCTGTGAACCCCCCTCCCCCAAACCAAAAAGATGTCAGTTAAACCAGCTATACATACTGTACAGTAACACAGTATGTTTTTGGAATTTTCAAGGTATTACAATTCATAATACAACTGCATCTGTCACTTTCTACTGTGTACTATACAGCCAACAAAAAAGAAATGTGTCAGCACGCTCTGATTTCGTTGAAAAAATAAAAATAAAAATCAATTTCTGATCTTCTGGTTATGGCTCTTCCCGAACGTGTTGTGGCTGGCCTCTCAACTTCTTCTTCGTCATCGATTAAGACAAGAATGACATCACTCGATTCGTCTCTATCACCAGAGTCAATGTAATCATTTTCATTCTCCTCATCATTGCTGCTTTCGCTTCCACTGTTGTCGTCTTCACCATTACCGTCATAATCACTGTCTAGCAAAGGTTCATTTTCAGCTTCGTCACAGTTTTTCTTGTTTGTAGCAGGTCAGTTCCTTCAGGATTCATTTGGAGAAACCAGTGTCTGGTAATTACCTTAACCTTGCCATTTTTGGTGCTCTTCAGATGCTTGTCTAGTCTATGTTGTCTGAGGTATTTGTTCAGCTCTAGCACTCGGAGCTTTTTCAGTTTCGTCGGATCTTCGCACAAATCTTTCCAAACATAATCCTCATAATTTTTTTTCCATCGCCTTCTGGCCTTCCTTTGCTTTCTCCTCTGCCCTCTTCTTTTCTTTTTTTGAAACCTACCACATCGAGATGTGTAAGGTATAAAACGAAAAACTTTTGCTTAAAAATAAACAAGATTTCTCGTGCTTTGATGTGCCATATATTGCACAGCTGTTGCAATCAAATCACTTCAGCAATGCGACAGGAAACAGAATAATCACAAGCTCAAGCCAGAGGCTATAGATGAGGTGTACTGCTTCCTGTATATCCTGGAGAGTATGCGCTGCCTGAAAAGAAGGAAAGCGCCTCCCAAAGCAGCACAAGCGACGAGGAAGAGCTTGAAGAAGATTAGCAGGGGGAATCAATGTTTTAACAATAATTTTATTTCTTCAGGATAGTTCCTTTAGCAGTTTCCAGGTAGCTTTGACTATTCTGGTCAAGCAACTGCTATGTGAACTATATTGTATTTGATAAGCTTTAAGGTGATTCCCTAGTTTTGCATTGCTAATTCCTAACTGCGCAAGATTTTTGCGTCGTTAGCGCGCGCAAATGAGCGCGCGCGCGTACAAAACATAAGAGATTTCCCTCAAACTAAGTTCGATAGCGAGATAAATGCTCGTTTTCTCTTAAACGAGCACGGTGACCCCACTTTTTATTTTTCAATATTCTCAATAACTGAGAAAATAACTGGCAGAAATCTATGGCTACCTTTTTGGCTAATGAAATAAATGCTACGGATAGAGACGTAACGGACCGAACAGAGCAAGTCAAATTTATGTTTCCTTTAAAGGATAAAAATATTAATTAATAATGCAGGGTATCTGAAGCCATTTTTTCTGGGACGTGATGAATAAACAATCAAAGAAAGTCGAATTCTGTGTGATATAACACGCCGCATTGGAAAATGATCGCGCTTATTTGTTGCGCACGGAGATCACCAAAAGTCACCTTATTAACCGTATTTGTCAGCATTGTGGCGTGAAAACAAGCACGGTGTCCCCCTATTTTTATTGCGTTTTAGTCCCAAAATATATTGGGACGATTAATTTTGCCTTACATTTTCTCGAGCAAATACAGAGAGCAGACTGAGGTGCCATTGTGTTTGGTTCCTGGGTAGACGTCATAAGAAACTGCCACCCCAGACTCCCTAAACACGGTCGTGCAACACTTCAAGCGCGACTTTGAGACACTCATGTCCAATAAACCCGCACTGTAACGATCCGCTAAAGGTAAATTCAGTTCGTTCGATTCGTACGGATCGTTAAATGTCCTTACGGTCCGTAGAGTAGAGTTTCAGTTCGTTCAATTCGTACGGATCGTTAAAGGCCGTTGCGGTCCGTAGAGTAGAGTTTCAGTTCGTTCGATTCGTACGGATCGTCAAGTGTCCCTGTGGTCCGTAGAGTAGAGTTTCAGTTCGTTCGATTCGTACGGATCGTTAAGGGCCCTTGCGGTCCGTAGAGTACAGTTTACGGATCGCATATTGCATCTCATTAGCGAGAGAAAAAATTCACACTTACCCGGAAGAGGCAATGTGTGTCAACGGATCGTTCGATTCGCAATTTGTGCATCTCATTAAGTCAACAGTAAACAACCTTGGAGTGTAGTCGAGTGCGGTTCGCAATTTTGGCTCAAAAGGGATCTCACGGATCTTACAGCCCTACAACATCCGTGTAGCCCACAAACCTACAACTACGTTACGGCACTTACTGACTAACGTTAAAGACCGAGACGAACCTAACAACAGACAGGGAGCAGTTTCTTAAAAAATGTGCGGTTGGCAGTTCTTGCTTGAAAGGGAATATCGATCGTAGCTAGAGAGTGCCAGCAGAAACAGATATGATATATGTGTGTATATCCTTCGTTCTAAATGTGGAGGAACACCAAAAATGCTTTCTTAAAATTAAACGCTTGCGTTGCTTAAAAGGGAGCATTGATCGTAGCAAGAGTGCGCTGGCAGAAACAGGAAAAATAGGTGTATATTCTTCGTTCCAAATGTGATGAAAACACTAGATGTGCTTTCTTAAAACACTGCGGTTCGTAATTCTTGCTCGAAAGGGAACATCGATCGTAGTTAGAGTGCGCTGGCAGAAACAGAGAAGATATTATATGTGTACATTCTTCGTTCTAAATGTGTAAGAACACTAGGAATGCTTTCTTAAAAAAAGTGCGAATAACGATCGTAGCTAGAGAGTGCTGGCAGAAACAAATATGATAATTAACAATTATCCTGCGAAATCGCGCGGAATATCGTCTGATACTTAGCCGACGAGGCCGTAGGCCAAGTCGGCTAAAATCAGACGAAATTCCGCGAGATTGAGCAGGATAATTGTTTTATTATTCAACAAATTGATAACAAAACAGCCTAAATCCTTGTAATAGGAGAGGTCTAGTAAACTTTATTTCAAACGGTACAGTTGTAACATTTAACCGCGCGCCGTAATTGGTTCTTGAGCAATGAATGAAAGGGGACCGCCCCCTGAAATCGAAAGTGCTGCCAGAAACTGTCGACAGCAAAAAAAAAAAAAAACGACACGCTGAAAGGCTTTTCACTTGGTCAATTTGAGTTAATGTTCAAAAGATCACTTCGGGTTTTTTCAAAGCAAATTAGTTTGCAAAGTTATAATTATTAGTGATGTTGAACGTGCATCCAACAAATGAACCCTGACGTTGTTGCTGAAACTGCTTGAAATGCTGCATGTTGAATTGCTGATGATTTACTTCTCGCAAGGGCGATGGCGCTGCTTGAGGACTGCTTGCGTTTGGTTTTCAACTGGGATGCCTCCATTCCCTGTCACAAATGACGAGATAATATTGGACATTTCATGGAATGGGATGGTCATGGAATGGGATGGTCTGCTGTTATATGAATCGATGCTGGAATCGCTTCTGTGGCCGGTCACAGGTCGTATGCGGCGGGCTTCGATGTTTTCTTCTCCAAGAACTGTCACAGTTGTCGCTCTGATGCAATTGTTGGTCAAATGCGGAGATATACCAGCCTTGGACGTCATTTTCTTCATCATTCCTGCCAGGGACCTTTCACCTACCGGGGAATTACAGTACCATATCGGGTCAACCTCGGGATTAAACTATGCCGTACCGAACGCTCGTGGCTTCTGGTAAAAGAAGTCAGCATCTAAATTTAAATGAAGAAGGTAATTCTTCACAGTCTGAACGGTACATCGTGCTGAACCTGGACATTCAAACATCTTCCCATTGGACTCGTCTTCTTCATCTCTGATGCCTCCTTGGTGGTTCTTTGTACTGGGAAGGGCACCGGCCACTCCACGGTTGATTTCATAATACTGTCGTCCATTGGGAGTTGTTCTCAACACAATCATTTGCTTCGTCATATTCCTCTGATTTTCTCGGCCTCTCTTTCCGAAATAAAGGGAAATGTAAAACCAAACCGTGTTCTGGAGCTGAGTTGGATATTTTGAATCTGCAGGACCAAGCTGGCCAGTCTCGAAGAGCTTTTCAACTACTTCTCGGGTAAGTGTGTCTTTGTGTACTACTCCAGCGATGTCGCCATCTTTTCTCGGTGTTTTGACAAATGCATCAAGTGCTTTGTTTGCCTGGAGAAATTCTGGGTCACTTATAATACTGTACGGTTTCTTCAGCTCCGGGCTTTGCAAAAATCGGTCTAGACCTGCTCTAATACTTTGTAAAGAACTTGCTTTGTAGTAGTTGCCGTCTTTTTGGTGAGCACCGAGGTAGAACTTTTCGAGGCATTTTGCCAGTTCAACCTTCTCCATGTTCTCAATACTGGTCACAAATTCGTTTTGTTGCAAAAACCATTCTGAAAGCAAAATTAATCATTCTCTTATTTTCATATCGGCGAAGGAACTAACAGTACAAGCAAAATATACGAAAACTGAATCTTATTTCAAAGTTACTATTTCGGTTGAGACTTGCTGATCAAAACATTTCAGATGTTAATGTCAGTTGTAAAAACTTCTCGTCACTAACCATTAAAAATCTTTACCGCAAACTTCGTTGACTTTTTCGTGTTCTCGGGGACCGCATTTCTAATGACTTCGTCGATTTCCAAGCTCGTAACATTTTTAAACCTTTCTGTCGACATTGTTTAATTCACTTCCCTTTTTCTTCCCGCGTACGAAGCTACGTATATCGCGGATATCTGTCACCTACGGATGACAGATATCGAGAGCATCATGACCATATTTGGATAGTGTTATAATTTGTTGAATAATAAATATGTTTATTATTCATTCAAAATATTTCCCCGTTTCTGATTGGTTAAAACCGCACGCATAATTCACCATAACCAGCTGCTGCTTACCAAATTTGGAAAGAATCTTCGTCATATTGAATAAACGACGTCAAAAGTGCAGCCCGCTGAAAATTATTGAACCGATGACGTCAAAAGTGCAGCCCCGCTGCAGATTATTGAACCGTTGACCGAGAAAAGCTGGGGACGAGATTGTGTTTTTTTGCTGAGCAGAAAAAAAAAGAGCGAAATGGCGAAACTCCTTTTAGAACGGGGAAATATTTTGAATGAATAATAAAGCAATTATTGACTTCGGTTTTCGTAGGATATGAAGAATTCTGCAGATCTCGGAGGGTGTTATCCACCTCGGCCTTCGGCCTCTGTGGATAACACCCTCCTTGATCTGCAGAATTCTTCATATCCTACTCAGCCTCATTCAATAATTGCTAAGTATGTTCTTTTCTTTTTTCATATATGGAAGAACACCAGGAATTCTTTCAATAAGACGCGTGCGGTTCGTAATTCTTGCTCGAAAGGGAATAGCGATCGTAGTAACTGCAGAAACAGACATGATATATGCGTATTTTCTTCGTTCTAAATGTGGAAAAACTCTAGAAATGCTTTCAATAAAACGCATGCGGTTGAAAATTCTTGCTCAGAAGGAGAAGGGAATATTGCATGGCACAAAAAAAGGCCAAAAAAAGGGAAAGCGAGGCTCCTCACGCACTCATCCGCCCCAGACTATTTTGAACAAGTAAAGAAGCCTCGACTGTGCCCTGTTCTGTTGTAAAGTACGCAGGAAGCGGTAGAGCACGAAAAAAGTGTAGGGGAAAACACGAGACGCAGTCGCGTGTTTTTCCCTACTTCTTGAGTGCTTTAACGCTTCGTAAATGCTTTACAAAAGAACAGAGCATAGTCGAGGCCTCTTTAGTTGTTTTATGATAAAGAATCCAATAGTTTCCCCACGCATTCGCTAACCAAGCTTTATTTTCCAATGGTAACACTGAAAACTTTTAGTTCCATTGTGCAGTAAGTCACAATTCAGCCGGCCCGGGGCTGCAATGATTTACTTCTTATTATTATTATAATTCAAATTTCATACACTGTACAAATTCCGATTTTCTGATTCGTTGATCTGTGCCATGTGACACTGAGTTATAACGAAACAACCGCCTTGAGGTCATTGTCGTGGTGTAATAGTCGTGGTGTAAATTCAATACACCGCTGTCATTACAGCATGGCTTCGGCTGACTCAAAGTTTGACGATTTTTGTTTTCATTGTATTCAATTTGAATAATGAAAATGTTAACACACTCATTGCGCGTGAATTACCGGGATTTACCTGCACTCGTTCACTAACAATGAACTCGAAATTTTCGATACCGCACTGGGCGGCCTCGTGCGGTATTGAAATTTCTCGTTCATTGTTAGTGAACTCGTGCAGGTAAATCCCGATAATTCACTCGCTGAGTGCGTTAACTGTAAATAAACCTATCTAAATTTCTAGCATGGATCCAACCAGGCAACTCCAAAACAAAAATCGTAACGTACAGACAAGAGTAGACAACGCACAACAAAATGATTTAAAGGTCCACCTTCATCCAATATGCTTTGCGACCGCTGGTTTTTGTTTTGAAACATTAAACACAAGAGGAAAAGGGAATTTTTTGAAACTACAGTGTACACATTTTTCTTAAATCAATGGGAGGACTTTTAGAAGGGATTACTTAATATAGGCACGCTATACAACATCGTTTAAAAGATTGCCTTCCTATTTGAATCTTCGTTGTGGTGTCCACAACATATAACATAAGGCCGAAAAGGAATTGCCAGCGATTCATGTGGTATGTTATGCGACAAAACTTTGAGAGCCATGAGAATCAAGTAACTGCTCACATACTTCTGTGTTGACATCCTGTTGCTATCTGGATTTGTTCTCGGTAGTCTTGAGTTCAACTCCTCGGTCGCGTTGTGTAAATAGCCAACTGGTCAGCCTCCCGCCTGTTGGGATTCTTAACAGTTTATGTTCTATTTGAAATATTCTGTTCCTTATTTATAGTGTCCCCAATTAGCACTACAGTGCTAAATCCGCACGACACTTA
>JAHPZR010013115.1:0-16871 GCA_019787425.1 Platygyra sinensis
TACAATGGCAGTCGGTTTCACTTACCCCCTCTTAAACTTAACTTAAAACATTGTAAGAAATAAGGCAACTGTTATGCACTTTGCTCATATGTAAAATGGCTGAATACATCAATAAGACTGGCTACACTCTCACAACATTACGAAGTTCAAACTTATAGTTTAAAAACTGACGTGCGCATGCGTGATGCACTCTACATTGACTCTTGGTCTTCTTTTCTTATCGCGCAAGCGAGTGACTCTCGAGAGTTCTGTTGCAGGATCGATTTTGCTTGGTTTTACAGTCAAACTAAGTGAAGCGTACCCCTCAAGATTGCATTAATGAACTGATTATTTGAAACTTGAACCCGCTAGTCGTTTCAAGAATGCAATAATGAATTGATTATTCGAATATTGAACTCGCCCGCTCGATCCAAGAATACGGCTAACGGGTTCCGTTTTCGAAAAATCAATTCACTGTTGCGAAAAGTAGGTTTGAAACCTACTAGTGTTTTCTAGAATGCAATAGTGAAATGATTTTCGAAAACGGAACCCGTTAGCCGTATTCTTGGATCGAACGAGCGAGTTCAATATTCGAATAATCAATTCATTATTGCATTATTGAAACGACAAGCGGGTTCAAGTTTCAAATAATCAGTTCATTAATGCAATCTTGAGGGGTACGCTTCACTTAGTTTGACTGTAAAAGCAATGAAAACCACAAAAAGTAAAATAACAGGTCCTGACTGAGGCACATGATTATTGGCCAGGCTTGTGCAATTCAATCGGATTTCTAATCAGTACTTTCCAGGGTCGATGGGTTCTTGAAAGCTCATCAAGGTGAACGAAGGATCTTGGTTTCAGGTAGAGGTGATCCCTTGTTACAGAGGGTTACTTGTTAATTTATGTTTCATTTCTCTGTAGCCGAGATTATTTACAGATTACCAATGAGATGAATCGAGTGTTTGGAAAGTACTGTGGTCACATGACTGGAAAGACACTTCTTGTATCTGGAAAATACGCCTTGATCAAATTCCACTCAGGCAGAAGAATTCAAAACAGAGGATTTCTAATCAGTTTCACATCCTGTAAGAAATGATAATTGGATGGAGTTCATGCTTTAATAATAGTGATAATAACTTTAAAACTTGTTACGACACAGAAGGTAGTTAATTCTCGAACTATTATAAAACCAGAATTGAAAAAAAAAAAAAAAAGAGTTGGCGTGTATCTGCAGGAGTGATCTTATTTTGGAAATGGGGGCAATTACAACTTGGCGGATTGTGCTCCTAAAATGTCATATTAAACTACTATCAGTGCTCGAAATTTTGCCAAATCATGCCAACGACCTGCCATAATTCTCAATTTATGCTCCCGGTAGATTCTGCACATATGGGCGCGCAACGACACCAAATTATGATGTTTTTCAGATAAACTGTTGTAATGAATTTATTTCTGTTTTATGGCAGTTTGTTTCGGCCCTCAACTGTCCAAATTAATTGGCTGCTCGCCTCTAACGACTTAACGATCACACTTGTATATACTGACTGAACCAAAGAATATAGTGGTCTCTTGATTTAAATTAACTCAAACTATAGCGAACTATAACGTTTAAAGTATCAAGCCACGAAGTAAATCAACTTGTCTTGACAGTTCTGTGGCCGTTCTCGTTTAAAAAGTTATGCTTTTTTGCTCCAATTATGCCCAAAAGTATGTTAGCACAATCCGCCAAGGTCTAGGGGGATAGAAATCCGTTTAGAGAATCATTAATAAAATAAATATCGATCGATCGATATTTATAGACATAGATAAGCACGTAAGTACTGGCTACAAGGGAAACAGTGAGTTTTGTTTTCCCGAGACTCTCAATGTTCCCCGAGGCTTCGCCTCGGGGAACATTGAGGTCGAGGGGAAAAAAAACTCACTGTTTCCCGAGGGGCCAGTCAGTAAGTGTTTTGTTATACCTCCCGACTCCAAAATAGAAAAAAAAAAAAAAACCCTCCGAAAAAATGGTTTGCCTGACGCCATTGCTTAAACTGGCTGCGCTCGCAAAATTGAGCGGCTGCCAAAAACAACCTGTCCTATCGCAAAATCACGATAACAGTCTTTTTCTTCGCAACTAACAAAAAATATAGACAGTACTAAAGTTGCTTTGGCCTCTTCTAATGCTTAACTCAAGCATTCTGAGTTTGATTTGATCAGGAACAGCATATTTTGTTGTAAATTACACAAATACTTTCCTACTTGGCGACAGCGATCGAAGAGTGAGTTGACGAACGTGGGCGACCCATTTTTGGCACCAAACCAAACGCTTGGAGACACAAAACGTTAATATTTTCCCTTTTCTTAATCTGCGTGATATGTTTTTGCGACTATACATCCCATTTCTGGAAAAATGAATGTCGTCTCTAATGAGAAACGTTGTTTTACTTCAGTGGCTTTTTAACATCAGGCCGACTGGTACACAAATTTCCCGCGGTTTCAAGCTGCACAACGTGACCACGTGCGAGTCCAAAGTTTAAGTTGTTGTTTCCCTAGGGAGTTAGTTAGTTTTATTCGCCCTAGGGAGTTAGTGAATTTTAACCCACGGCACGTGACGCGTTCTCCTCCATTCGGAAAACGTATTTGAGTTGGCAGGTATAACAATGACTTTAGAAAAAGATACAAATTTGAACTTTAGCAACACAGTCTACTAAGATTTCAATTCTAGAATTTTGCATCGAGATAGCTTTTTTTGGAATGAAGTTAATTTTTTTAGTGTCCAAAAGACTTTTTATCTCGAACACGTAAGGAACAATTATAAAAGAGTTTGGTAACCTACACAAACTCAAACGGGCCTCCCATTAAATTGATTTCATGTGGTCTCAGGTCACCCTTCCTTGCTAAGTGGAGTTCCAGGTTCAAAGCTAATGTCGCCAAAGAGCGTTAGTAAAATTTCCTGCCATGGGGTAACCTGCGTAGCGAGTGAGTGGTTTTTGGTGGTGGATCCGCCATTTTATTCTCACGGGCGCGAAGCCCACAAGCGCTCAAATGTAATGCCTATTTCCGCCCTGCCACGAGAGAAGTCGCGAACGGCGAAGCCTTGGGCGAATTTTAACTGGACCTCTCACCTATTTTCTCGCGAAAACAGACTACAGGGGTCTAGAGTTGTACAATTTTGAGTTAAGTCACGTGATATGTTCGAGTCCAATAATAAGAACGTGTTAATGATATAGCACCCAAGAACCTTGAGTGGTAGGGTCTCCAAAAAACAAAGTTCAGTTTTTCTTTGTGGCCAGTCCTTGTATCTTTGAGGCTATACGAGTCCCTTGCGGAAGCAGATTCGACACCGAATGGCCTACCATATTTCAGTTAAGCTCAGTGTCAGTTCATTGTTTACTTAAAAGTAGATGGTGGTCAACTAGAAAGCCTTTGCTACTTTGACCACCATACACATTTTTTAACCTGTATTGTAATTATTTTATCTTGTAATCGTGTGTTGTAATTATACTTTTCTTTCTATGTTAACTCTATGTAAATAGTGTGAAATAAATGAACCTTGAACTCCAAAGGCAAGTTAAGGTGACCACAGAGAATCAACTTGGAAATCCGGTCCTATAGAATGTTTCTACCACTGTCGTATTTTCATGCTTTTTTCATGTTTTTTTTTTTTTTTTTTTTTTTTTTTTGCGACGATGTAAACAATGGGTTTATTATTCTTAGTGGTACAAGAACCTGTTGCTTTCTACCCCTTGAATGCTCGCTATAAAGCGGCTGAAAAAGAGAACAGGCAGCCAAAGGGAATCCTGGGGGATGTTTCGATTACAAACGGACCCTACAACGAACCAGGCGGAGCGTACATGTTTTATGGCACTGATAGCAGCTATATCGAGTTTCCGAATACAGAAGGCCTGGACACTCAGTTCTCAATTACACTGATGTGCTGGGTTGAACTCGGAGGCCGAAATGGGCTACTATTCAGCTACGAAGATAGAGGAGTCCATATGTGGATTGTAAGAGGCAAATTAGTTTTTGGAATCTTCGAGCGCGGCTCTTTTCAAGAACCTAAAAGTGTAAGAACTCCTGAGGTTCTTCCAGTAGGAAAGTGGGTTCATGTTGCAGCAAGTTACGATCACAGCAGCGGAAGTAACTCGTTGTATATCAACGGACATTTGAGAGCCTCGCATATTATTGGCAAAGGTTATCAGATTGCAACAAATACCCAGAAAGTTCGAATGGGGAGCAGAACTCGCGGAGCTTACAACTTCAAAGGGAAAATCGCGAAAATGAAGGTTTATGATGTCGCACTGAACGAAGCCCAGATACAGACATCAATAAGACAAGGTAGCTGCACTTTTCCAGTAATCGTTGTCTCTTTACACTTTCCGATGATTCCCTTAATTATTGAAACTCCCGTTATTGGACAGACACGCAAGAGGTGGCAGACATTCTGTTCCGGATCCCGTTTTGTAAAATAACGACGTAATCAGTGACCCTATTGCAGCAAGATGTGCTTTGTTCAAATTAATGTAAGCAGGTAAGATTCAGTCAGTGAACATCCAGGGTAAAAGGTTTTTTTTTTTTTTTTTTTTTTTAACCGATTAGTTTCACCAATGATAACATTTCCAGCTGCCCTGTTAGCAATACAAGGAGGCATGCTGTCATGTTCAGCCAGAGGAACTCCTCCCATATACACAGCACTGATACAGACCTCTACAGTACTGGTGAATACAACAAACAGTCCAACCATCCGTTTAAACAAGGATGGAAACTACAGCTGCCAGGCCATCAACCAGTATGGAACTGACGCGAAAGTCCTCCAAGTCGATTTCAAAAGTAAGAGGCTTTCTTCTGGCCTAATCTCTCTTTCCTTGTCAAATATAGTACAATGCTTGAGAATCAGTCCCAGGTAAACTTCGTGGAAACGACCTTCAATGGCCCTCTGGGTCTAATGTGCTAAGCCCCTGTGCTGCAATAAATGAACAGGTTGGAAATTATAACTTAAAGTGAAATTCCTTGCTGTCCATATTGTTATCAAAGAGTTTGTTTGTTTGTTTGTTTTTTTCTGACTATTCGTTGGCCATGGCGTCTCTTGATTTAACTGACATCTCATGCAGCGATTGAACTGAAGGACATATCGCAAATGCCTTCAATCCTTGCCAAAACGTTTGAGACTTTCCATAAAAGGCGTAATTCACTCCCCCTCCCCCTCTGTACAATGCTGGGTGTCAGGAGTCAATGAATTGTAGAAATGGCCAAATAATTACTCATAAAAGAGATTTTATAAAATAACTGAGATAGTATGCGCGCTCTCAATGATTGGTCGATAGGTGTGTTTAGATGAGCGTATGTTAACACAGTTGTGACGCTTTAGATTTGCAAGTATTTTTAAGAAATATTTTATAAAATCAATAGAGTTTATCTAAACACTTGTGGACTTGGTGAAAGTTTAATAAGTTTTCCAAATCCTCGAGGTTGGATAACTATCTCGAATCGCGTAATTAGGTAAAACTACGTAAACATGGAGAAAAGTACTCTGTTGCTGAAACCGAAGCTCAATGAAGACCACCTTGAAAACAGTTTTAACTCATTCTATACTCCATTTCCTTCAACTTTATATCATGAACAGAGCAATAAAGAAAACACTAGTTCTTACCTTTCAAGTCATGTCAACTTGGGTTTAAGCTGGGAGAGATTTCAACTTGGCCTTTTTTACTTAATGTCCATTCCCCTAAAATGGTGGTTAAAATGTACTTCTTTTAACGTAGACGAAAATTGTTAAAAACCTACTTTGGTATTAACAGCGTTTGGCCCAGAGATCGGCTTCCTAAGCAGTGAAGGATATCCTTACAGCTACCCAAGGTATGCGGACAAAATATCTACATGTCCTATTCCTGATGGCTGGTCAATAAACATTTACTTTCAGGATTTTGATGTGGAAGAAAGCCGACATTGCGCGTAAGTTATATAGCTGTGATAAGCTACATTTATCTCATAGCACAGCTTCATGTGATGGCGTTAGGCTTGTGGTGAAATTCTATCTATTCTGGATTTATGCATTTGTAATAGACCCATTTGAAACCCGCTGTCCAATGCGGACACTACAGTATATTATCAGTTATCAGCTTTTTCGAGCTTTAGTAAATCTAACTCCCTTCACTATGCTCCATATTAAGTCTAGCTACGAATGGCGAACCGGAAATGTTTCTGTTGATGTGATAAACACTAATTTCATTCAAGTGTGTTAAGGCCTGACCTACAACCCTGGTCAAAACATTATGGGACAGTTATGAAACTTAAGAGAGAAAATGCACTTTGTTAAATAAACTCTGAATCCACCTCTTAAAAAAAGGTTGGCAATGTTGTTAGTAAACTATTTCTTTTGTCCCCCCCCTTCCCCCAAGCAATGTTGAGTCTACCGAAAATGACTTGAACGCCTGACATCAACATTGCATCGGGGGAAGGGGGGAGGGGGAAAATACGTCATTTTTACGGGTTTATTGCCTCTTTGTCCCAAGAGTTCTGGCCAGGGTTGTAGTTATTTAATATGCATATTTTTCGTTTCAATGGGAATGGTTTATCTAATCGATATGAAACTTGGGAAGCAGTTTGGTATCCGCATGCTTGTTCATTTGACTGACCCATTGATCTTAAACTTTGCCCACTCTAACGGCTAAAAATAACCCAACTATTCAATCGAAAACGTCGAACTGAAAGACATTCTTCGCAAATCTTTGTTGGTTTACTTCTGTGGACTTCTATATAATGCCGCTATTTAATCATGTACACATGTTAACAGAAATGTTTAAAACAGTGAAACAGATCACGTGACCTACTAAATGTTTAAATACTTCTAAACGAAAATGACTTGTACCACCTTAAAAAGCAGATTTATAATTAAACAGTGATTCTAAACAAATTAAATCGAAAACATTTTAGGAATTCTCCGTGCAAACATCCTCCATTTCCAAAAACACACATTGTGACGTCATTAATCAATAAATGTTACGTGACGCTAATCACTACTCTTATGTTGTCAAATTAAACAAGTGAAATCTCTTTTAATCACAATAAATGAGAACAATAAGTCCTTTTGTACTGAAAAAACGCACCAAATTCAATTCTTTTCGGGGGGTCGTCTGGTTATAAAAAGCTAAACCTTGACACACTTGAGTAAATACAGGAGCCATAATCAGGGACGGAGACCGTAAGTCTTGGGATGCGCGCGGACCCATGATATGGACAATTTTTCTATTTTTAGAACAAATTGCGCCATCCTGACGTCATATATCCGCGCTGATCCACGCACGTGTCTTGGGCTCTCGCGTGGATGTTGTCACGTTGTGTGATGAAATGGTGAGAGCTGCGAGATTCTTTTGCCGATTTTTCACAACGATGACAGGGAATAAGGCAGAGAAGAACCAGTGCTCTTCTATGGACTTTTATGCCCTGATTTAATGGAAAAGGTGTGTTTTTCAGGGTCGAGAATTTCTTTAATTTCGTGCTGTGAATGAATAAAATCCGCTCGCCGGCTAGTTTTTCCCGTAAACTTTTGTGTTTGTTTTGTAGAGAAAAGTTTTGTAAGAAACCTGTTTACTCCAGTATCGAGTTAATTCGTGAGTTTGCCAAACAATGCTTTATCACAACCAAAACCTGTTTTTGATAGTTTCTTGTTGTTTCTGCTCATTTGGCGAGTTTGCAAAAGTGTTTGAAAGGCAAGTCTGACGCCTGTGACTACGAGTAGTTCATTTGCATAGTGCAGCGCGTGCACTTTCAAGTCCGAGTCGGTGTTTTCAGATTGTGAACAAATCGTGAAAAACATTTATGTCGTTGTCTTCTGTGCTGAGATACTACAACAACTTGATTTTCACATACGTTCACCAAAAGGCTACTAACATCATGTGCGTTTCTTTCAGATAGTAAAACTTTACACTGCGAAAATAAAATAGACAAGGAGTTTTGACTCGATCGAAATCTTTATTCGAGTTCATTAAAAGCATCATCGTAACTTTTATGATTATTGCTGCTGTATTCACAAATTTTCAGCTAAGCTTTTAATATGTTCTCAAACATTAGTCAACCTTAAACATATTCAAAAACTAGAGATATTATATGAGTTCGATGTACGTTTTCACACCAAACAAAGTACGAAGTCTAATTTGTCGTGTTTTACTAGCTGTGCAAAACACGCATCGGCGGGCGCTCTCATTCATCGACAACAGACAATTTATTGGATTTTTAAACAAACAAAACTAAGCAGCGTCTACGCAGTACGGACATAAACCTATTGTCACTTATTGGGCCTAAACGCTGCTATATCCAAACATATCCAACTAGTCTTTTTTTTTTCTCTGTTATGGAAAAGCTGTTAATCATCTTCATGTGTAAAATTTAGATTGGAGTAATGTGAAGTTCTTGTACTCAGCCGAACTCAACTTGATCAGCGATATAAAGCGGGACATACCTAAATTCGGCACTGTCTTCACTCAAACTAGAGCAACTGACGGCGAAAATACTTAAGCAAAATTCCAACGGTCATAAAGGCGTTGAGTTGTGGGCCAAAAGCATAAACGATTTCGGGAATTTCGAACACCATTTCCCCTGCGCGACATCCGCGAAAATCCTCGCAGCAATGTACGCGCGTGTGCCGCAGGCGATGGCGCAATTTGTTCTATAAATAGAAAAATTGTCCCATATCATGGCGCCAACCCCAATACTAGAAATGGCGCGCGCTTACGGTCTCCGTCCCCGATTATGGCTCCTGGTAAATATACATAAATAGTCGCGAATCAGCGTGCCTGTACATACAGTAGTACATACAGTAGTATTCAGGTTATTAAAGTGCATATGAAGTGAACCTTTTTTTGCATAATTTTACCATCCAATATATAAATAAATCCATTGTAAACGTTAAAGTTCTCAAATAAAAATATTTAGTCATGTTTTTGGCGCTGAAAACTGCTCAACTTTTGTCAAGAAATGGTCAGGGGACTGGGACGAGATTCTTTTGTGCAACTTCATCTCGTGACGTAGCTTTGTGGACAGAATTAATCACAAAGAAGGGTTTTTGAGGTAAAACAACACGTCCAGCGATTCTGAATTGAGTGATTTCTCTGAATCGTCAAATGACGACGAGGATATCGATCTTGTTTATAGCCAATGCACGCTGTATCGTATTGCAATCTCGTAGTCTTGTCCACAACACTACCTCATCAGCGCATTTTGGCCGCGCGTTTCGAAGACCATTTTTTAGAGCAAAATCGCACAATTTTCACGTGTAATAAATTCGCCAATTTTTTTTTCAAACACGGTTCAAACTTTGGAATAGTGTCTTTAAAATGTTGAACTTTCAAGCTACTGAAAAACTGATTTCACTTCATATGCACTTCAAGGTTATATCTTATATTCTTAAAGCACACCTAACCCCAATTTTTTTTTCTCGCTAAAACGAATCTACTTGGCATTTTAAATACTTCTGCGAAAGAACATTTTTGATTCGGATAAATTCTCGATTTCCTATAACCCGACGAAATCTCGAAAATAACTCCAAAACACCGCCATTTTTGTTGCACGACCGAGTCTGAGGAGAATGGGTCCAACAGCTGTTGTGACGTCTACCCAGGAAGATCGAATATCTCCCGTCCTCTCATTTCCTTGAGGATGATGAAAAATCCTTCCAGAGGTGCCATCGGCTGTTGCAGCAATATCCCAGATTTAAAGAAAGATATACTGTACAATTTAATAGCGATGATCGGACAATAGTACAATAAAAACGTACACGATGGTTGATTTTGTCGAACCATCAAACAAGCGAACTAAGGGAGCGTTCATTTTTTACGAGTAAGGGGGGCTAGTGGAATTTTCGAAACAGTCCCGCCCCGCTCGGTTATTGTTTTTTTTTTCTCCATAATCCCTCGCCCCCCATAAAGGTAATTTTTTTCTGTGAACCCCCCTCCCCCAAACCAAAAAGATGTCAGTTAAACCAGCTATACATACTGTACAGTAACACAGTATGTTTTTGGAATTTTCAAGGTATTACAATTCATAATACAACTGCATCTGTCACTTTCTACTGTGTACTATACAGCCAACAAAAAAGAAATGTGTCAGCACGCTCTGATTTCGTTGAAAAAATAAAAATAAAAATCAATTTCTGATCTTCTGGTTATGGCTCTTCCCGAACGTGTTGTGGCTGGCCTCTCAACTTCTTCTTCGTCATCGATTAAGACAAGAATGACATCACTCGATTCGTCTCTATCACCAGAGTCAATGTAATCATTTTCATTCTCCTCATCATTGCTGCTTTCGCTTCCACTGTTGTCGTCTTCACCATTACCGTCATAATCACTGTCTAGCAAAGGTTCATTTTCAGCTTCGTCACAGTTTTTCTTGTTTGTAGCAGGTCAGTTCCTTCAGGATTCATTTGGAGAAACCAGTGTCTGGTAATTACCTTAACCTTGCCATTTTTGGTGCTCTTCAGATGCTTGTCTAGTCTATGTTGTCTGAGGTATTTGTTCAGCTCTAGCACTCGGAGCTTTTTCAGTTTCGTCGGATCTTCGCACAAATCTTTCCAAACATAATCCTCATAATTTTTTTTCCATCGCCTTCTGGCCTTCCTTTGCTTTCTCCTCTGCCCTCTTCTTTTCTTTTTTTGAAACCTACCACATCGAGATGTGTAAGGTATAAAACGAAAAACTTTTGCTTAAAAATAAACAAGATTTCTCGTGCTTTGATGTGCCATATATTGCACAGCTGTTGCAATCAAATCACTTCAGCAATGCGACAGGAAACAGAATAATCACAAGCTCAAGCCAGAGGCTATAGATGAGGTGTACTGCTTCCTGTATATCCTGGAGAGTATGCGCTGCCTGAAAAGAAGGAAAGCGCCTCCCAAAGCAGCACAAGCGACGAGGAAGAGCTTGAAGAAGATTAGCAGGGGGAATCAATGTTTTAACAATAATTTTATTTCTTCAGGATAGTTCCTTTAGCAGTTTCCAGGTAGCTTTGACTATTCTGGTCAAGCAACTGCTATGTGAACTATATTGTATTTGATAAGCTTTAAGGTGATTCCCTAGTTTTGCATTGCTAATTCCTAACTGCGCAAGATTTTTGCGTCGTTAGCGCGCGCAAATGAGCGCGCGCGCGTACAAAACATAAGAGATTTCCCTCAAACTAAGTTCGATAGCGAGATAAATGCTCGTTTTCTCTTAAACGAGCACGGTGACCCCACTTTTTATTTTTCAATATTCTCAATAACTGAGAAAATAACTGGCAGAAATCTATGGCTACCTTTTTGGCTAATGAAATAAATGCTACGGATAGAGACGTAACGGACCGAACAGAGCAAGTCAAATTTATGTTTCCTTTAAAGGATAAAAATATTAATTAATAATGCAGGGTATCTGAAGCCATTTTTTCTGGGACGTGATGAATAAACAATCAAAGAAAGTCGAATTCTGTGTGATATAACACGCCGCATTGGAAAATGATCGCGCTTATTTGTTGCGCACGGAGATCACCAAAAGTCACCTTATTAACCGTATTTGTCAGCATTGTGGCGTGAAAACAAGCACGGTGTCCCCCTATTTTTATTGCGTTTTAGTCCCAAAATATATTGGGACGATTAATTTTGCCTTACATTTTCTCGAGCAAATACAGAGAGCAGACTGAGGTGCCATTGTGTTTGGTTCCTGGGTAGACGTCATAAGAAACTGCCACCCCAGACTCCCTAAACACGGTCGTGCAACACTTCAAGCGCGACTTTGAGACACTCATGTCCAATAAACCCGCACTGTAACGATCCGCTAAAGGTAAATTCAGTTCGTTCGATTCGTACGGATCGTTAAATGTCCTTACGGTCCGTAGAGTAGAGTTTCAGTTCGTTCAATTCGTACGGATCGTTAAAGGCCGTTGCGGTCCGTAGAGTAGAGTTTCAGTTCGTTCGATTCGTACGGATCGTCAAGTGTCCCTGTGGTCCGTAGAGTAGAGTTTCAGTTCGTTCGATTCGTACGGATCGTTAAGGGCCCTTGCGGTCCGTAGAGTACAGTTTACGGATCGCATATTGCATCTCATTAGCGAGAGAAAAAATTCACACTTACCCGGAAGAGGCAATGTGTGTCAACGGATCGTTCGATTCGCAATTTGTGCATCTCATTAAGTCAACAGTAAACAACCTTGGAGTGTAGTCGAGTGCGGTTCGCAATTTTGGCTCAAAAGGGATCTCACGGATCTTACAGCCCTACAACATCCGTGTAGCCCACAAACCTACAACTACGTTACGGCACTTACTGACTAACGTTAAAGACCGAGACGAACCTAACAACAGACAGGGAGCAGTTTCTTAAAAAATGTGCGGTTGGCAGTTCTTGCTTGAAAGGGAATATCGATCGTAGCTAGAGAGTGCCAGCAGAAACAGATATGATATATGTGTGTATATCCTTCGTTCTAAATGTGGAGGAACACCAAAAATGCTTTCTTAAAATTAAACGCTTGCGTTGCTTAAAAGGGAGCATTGATCGTAGCAAGAGTGCGCTGGCAGAAACAGGAAAAATAGGTGTATATTCTTCGTTCCAAATGTGATGAAAACACTAGATGTGCTTTCTTAAAACACTGCGGTTCGTAATTCTTGCTCGAAAGGGAACATCGATCGTAGTTAGAGTGCGCTGGCAGAAACAGAGAAGATATTATATGTGTACATTCTTCGTTCTAAATGTGTAAGAACACTAGGAATGCTTTCTTAAAAAAAGTGCGAATAACGATCGTAGCTAGAGAGTGCTGGCAGAAACAAATATGATAATTAACAATTATCCTGCGAAATCGCGCGGAATATCGTCTGATACTTAGCCGACGAGGCCGTAGGCCAAGTCGGCTAAAATCAGACGAAATTCCGCGAGATTGAGCAGGATAATTGTTTTATTATTCAACAAATTGATAACAAAACAGCCTAAATCCTTGTAATAGGAGAGGTCTAGTAAACTTTATTTCAAACGGTACAGTTGTAACATTTAACCGCGCGCCGTAATTGGTTCTTGAGCAATGAATGAAAGGGGACCGCCCCCTGAAATCGAAAGTGCTGCCAGAAACTGTCGACAGCAAAAAAAAAAAAAAAACGACACGCTGAAAGGCTTTTCACTTGGTCAATTTGAGTTAATGTTCAAAAGATCACTTCGGGTTTTTTCAAAGCAAATTAGTTTGCAAAGTTATAATTATTAGTGATGTTGAACGTGCATCCAACAAATGAACCCTGACGTTGTTGCTGAAACTGCTTGAAATGCTGCATGTTGAATTGCTGATGATTTACTTCTCGCAAGGGCGATGGCGCTGCTTGAGGACTGCTTGCGTTTGGTTTTCAACTGGGATGCCTCCATTCCCTGTCACAAATGACGAGATAATATTGGACATTTCATGGAATGGGATGGTCATGGAATGGGATGGTCTGCTGTTATATGAATCGATGCTGGAATCGCTTCTGTGGCCGGTCACAGGTCGTATGCGGCGGGCTTCGATGTTTTCTTCTCCAAGAACTGTCACAGTTGTCGCTCTGATGCAATTGTTGGTCAAATGCGGAGATATACCAGCCTTGGACGTCATTTTCTTCATCATTCCTGCCAGGGACCTTTCACCTACCGGGGAATTACAGTACCATATCGGGTCAACCTCGGGATTAAACTATGCCGTACCGAACGCTCGTGGCTTCTGGTAAAAGAAGTCAGCATCTAAATTTAAATGAAGAAGGTAATTCTTCACAGTCTGAACGGTACATCGTGCTGAACCTGGACATTCAAACATCTTCCCATTGGACTCGTCTTCTTCATCTCTGATGCCTCCTTGGTGGTTCTTTGTACTGGGAAGGGCACCGGCCACTCCACGGTTGATTTCATAATACTGTCGTCCATTGGGAGTTGTTCTCAACACAATCATTTGCTTCGTCATATTCCTCTGATTTTCTCGGCCTCTCTTTCCGAAATAAAGGGAAATGTAAAACCAAACCGTGTTCTGGAGCTGAGTTGGATATTTTGAATCTGCAGGACCAAGCTGGCCAGTCTCGAAGAGCTTTTCAACTACTTCTCGGGTAAGTGTGTCTTTGTGTACTACTCCAGCGATGTCGCCATCTTTTCTCGGTGTTTTGACAAATGCATCAAGTGCTTTGTTTGCCTGGAGAAATTCTGGGTCACTTATAATACTGTACGGTTTCTTCAGCTCCGGGCTTTGCAAAAATCGGTCTAGACCTGCTCTAATACTTTGTAAAGAACTTGCTTTGTAGTAGTTGCCGTCTTTTTGGTGAGCACCGAGGTAGAACTTTTCGAGGCATTTTGCCAGTTCAACCTTCTCCATGTTCTCAATACTGGTCACAAATTCGTTTTGTTGCAAAAACCATTCTGAAAGCAAAATTAATCATTCTCTTATTTTCATATCGGCGAAGGAACTAACAGTACAAGCAAAATATACGAAAACTGAATCTTATTTCAAAGTTACTATTTCGGTTGAGACTTGCTGATCAAAACATTTCAGATGTTAATGTCAGTTGTAAAAACTTCTCGTCACTAACCATTAAAAATCTTTACCGCAAACTTCGTTGACTTTTTCGTGTTCTCGGGGACCGCATTTCTAATGACTTCGTCGATTTCCAAGCTCGTAACATTTTTAAACCTTTCTGTCGACATTGTTTAATTCACTTCCCTTTTTCTTCCCGCGTACGAAGCTACGTATATCGCGGATATCTGTCACCTACGGATGACAGATATCGAGAGCATCATGACCATATTTGGATAGTGTTATAATTTGTTGAATAATAAATATGTTTATTATTCATTCAAAATATTTCCCCGTTTCTGATTGGTTAAAACCGCACGCATAATTCACCATAACCAGCTGCTGCTTACCAAATTTGGAAAGAATCTTCGTCATATTGAATAAACGACGTCAAAAGTGCAGCCCGCTGAAAATTATTGAACCGATGACGTCAAAAGTGCAGCCCCGCTGCAGATTATTGAACCGTTGACCGAGAAAAGCTGGGGACGAGATTGTGTTTTTTTGCTGAGCAGAAAAAAAAAGAGCGAAATGGCGAAACTCCTTTTAGAACGGGGAAATATTTTGAATGAATAATAAAGCAATTATTGACTTCGGTTTTCGTAGGATATGAAGAATTCTGCAGATCTCGGAGGGTGTTATCCACCTCGGCCTTCGGCCTCTGTGGATAACACCCTCCTTGATCTGCAGAATTCTTCATATCCTACTCAGCCTCATTCAATAATTGCTAAGTATGTTCTTTTCTTTTTTCATATATGGAAGAACACCAGGAATTCTTTCAATAAGACGCGTGCGGTTCGTAATTCTTGCTCGAAAGGGAATAGCGATCGTAGTAACTGCAGAAACAGACATGATATATGCGTATTTTCTTCGTTCTAAATGTGGAAAAACTCTAGAAATGCTTTCAATAAAACGCATGCGGTTGAAAATTCTTGCTCAGAAGGAGAAGGGAATATTGCATGGCACAAAAAAAGGCCAAAAAAAGGGAAAGCGAGGCTCCTCACGCACTCATCCGCCCCAGACTATTTTGAACAAGTAAAGAAGCCTCGACTGTGCCCTGTTCTGTTGTAAAGTACGCAGGAAGCGGTAGAGCACGAAAAAAGTGTAGGGGAAAACACGAGACGCAGTCGCGTGTTTTTCCCTACTTCTTGAGTGCTTTAACGCTTCGTAAATGCTTTACAAAAGAACAGAGCATAGTCGAGGCCTCTTTAGTTGTTTTATGATAAAGAATCCAATAGTTTCCCCACGCATTCGCTAACCAAGCTTTATTTTCCAATGGTAACACTGAAAACTTTTAGTTCCATTGTGCAGTAAGTCACAATTCAGCCGGCCCGGGGCTGCAATGATTTACTTCTTATTATTATTATAATTCAAATTTCATACACTGTACAAATTCCGATTTTCTGATTCGTTGATCTGTGCCATGTGACACTGAGTTATAACGAAACAACCGCCTTGAGGTCATTGTCGTGGTGTAATAGTCGTGGTGTAAATTCAATACACCGCTGTCATTACAGCATGGCTTCGGCTGACTCAAAGTTTGACGATTTTTGTTTTCATTGTATTCAATTTGAATAATGAAAATGTTAACACACTCATTGCGCGTGAATTACCGGGATTTACCTGCACTCGTTCACTAACAATGAACTCGAAATTTTCGATACCGCACTGGGCGGCCTCGTGCGGTATTGAAATTTCTCGTTCATTGTTAGTGAACTCGTGCAGGTAAATCCCGATAATTCACTCGCTGAGTGCGTTAACTGTAAATAAACCTATCTAAATTTCTAGCATGGATCCAACCAGGCAACTCCAAAACAAAAATCGTAACGTACAGACAAGAGTAGACAACGCACAACAAAATGATTTAAAGGTCCACCTTCATCCAATATGCTTTGCGACCGCTGGTTTTTGTTTTGAAACATTAAACACAAGAGGAAAAGGGAATTTTTTGAAACTACAGTGTACACATTTTTCTTAAATCAATGGGAGGACTTTTAGAAGGGATTACTTAATATAGGCACGCTATACAACATCGTTTAAAAGATTGCCTTCCTATTTGAATCTTCGTTGTGGTGTCCACAACATATAACATAAGGCCGAAAAGGAATTGCCAGCGATTCATGTGGTATGTTATGCGACAAAACTTTGAGAGCCATGAGAATCAAGTAACTGCTCACATACTTCTGTGTTGACATCCTGTTGCTATCTGGATTTGTTCTCGGTAGTCTTGAGTTCAACTCCTCGGTCGCGTTGTGTAAATAGCCAACTGGTCAGCCTCCCGCCTGTTGGGATTCTTAACAGTTTATGTTCTATTTGAAATATTCTGTTCCTTATTTATAGTGTCCCCAATTAGCACTACAGTGCTAAATCCGCACGACACTTAAATA
>JAHPZR010013116.1:0-29443 GCA_019787425.1 Platygyra sinensis
TATTAGGTATAAGTACTAGTAGTAACCACAGGTTAGAAAGTGCGGGCCTGAATGCGCTTGAAGAGCTTTTGTTTAGATGTTGGCAATAGACTCCGGGGCAATAGAGAAGATGGTAATGCGTGCCTTGTTTTGAAAGCGTGACAGAAAATTGGCGTTACTTTCGATTCTCACTAGTTAGCTAATTAAATATTCGATCAAGGAAGGAAGAACGTGCCGGTCGTGGAGGAATGTTTATTTGCTCAAAATTGAGGCAAAAACTTTCAGAGATGCAAGACAGGACATTGTAAGGATACAGAGAGTAATTTGGGACCATTTGCTAGCTTTTAAGGGTGAAATTGTCCTGAAGCAAGCTTTATTTTCGCTTCCGTTTCGAACACCAAATAATTCACGCGTTGTTTTAACATATGCTGTTTGTTCTGTTTTTTCTTTCGTTCTCTTTTCTACCCCGCCGAGGTCATTTTTTCGTCTAAATCACGTAAGGAAAGCTTGGAATTAATGTTCTCATTCAAGGTTTAGCTCTGAGGCAATAATTCTGTGATTTTTTTACCCAAACGTCGGCTTGTGTTGTTGAGGGCGATCGTGGCTACTTCGTTGAGTCAAGCAATGACGCGATCGAGGTGAAAAAAAAAATTGTAATTATTACATTCAGGTTTTCTTCTATTTTGCTGATATCTTAACATGATATGGCTGGATTGTTAAGAAATAGATAATTTTTTTGCTGATGCGTGATAGCTATTAACCTTAAAGTGACTAAAGTGTTGTCCCTTCGAAGTCAGGGTTTGTGAAGAGATTTTTGTTCGGCCCGTTCTGTGTAATCAGAGATTTTATAAAAGGTCATTTCACTGACGATTCAATTTCGCTGAAATCTTAACCCTTTAATGCCCAATAGTGACTTATAGATTTTACTCTGTCTAACGCCAGACGATTTTACTCGTCAAAGGGAGACCCCTTGGGCACTAAAGGGTTAAACAACTATCTCCTTTAACCCTTTAATGCCCAATAGTGACTTATAGATTTTACTCTGTCTAACGCCAGACGATTTTACTCGTCAAAGGGAGACCCCTTGGGCACTAAAGGGTTAACACGATATGGCTGGATTGTTAAGAAATAGATAGTAATTTTGCCGATGTGTGATAGCTATTAACCCTAAAGTGTTTATCCCTTCGAAGTCAGGGTTTGTGAAGAGATTTTTGTTCGGCCCGTTCTGTGTAATCAGAGATTTTATAAAAGGTCATTTCATTGACGATTCAATTTCGCTGAAATCTTAACACGATATGGCTGGATTGTTAAGAAATAGATAGTAATTTTGCCGATGTGTGATAGCTATTAACCCTAAAGTGTTTATCCCTTCGAAGTCAGGGTTTGTGAAGAGATTTTTGTTCGGCCCGTTCTGCGTAATCAGAGATTTTATAAAAGGTCATTTCATTGACGATTCAAACGAATATTAATTTATATATGTTTCAAGCTCAAGTTCTAGTGGACAAAACACATTTTCCACGAGCGCTGGGTTTTAATATTTTTCCGGCGAAAGTTTGATCCGGAGTAACAGAAGCTTGGATCAACATACTTTGATCTACCATGTGACAGAAGTCTGCATCCGGTACCCAATGTGACAAACTGTTGTGATTGACACATTTTTCGCATTCTGATCGTTCTTAGTGGTGGAACAAAATTTCAACTTCCGGTTTCAGTGTCCCTCTTATAAATGTGGCGCGCACGCGTAATACGGAATCCGCTGGTCACTGTCAAGATTAGGGTTGCGGGCCTCTCTTGGGCCCGCAATTATGATCAAATTGTTAACTCCCTTACTGTAACTTTAAATACTACACAACTTTTGTGATGTTGAAATAATTCAGTGATCTACATCTATTTACATTTAGTACAAATCTACTAGCGTTCTATCACGAATAACATCCTCTAATTGGCTATGCTACTCACATTCTATTCTGTGATAGATAGTGAGTAGCGTAGCAGTGTGCCCTTGTTAACAAAATAACACCACTTCTTGGGTTTTTTTTTAGGTGTCTCTAAAGAGGATTTCTATAAAATTTTTAACGACTAGTAGATTTATACTAAAACAATTAGATTATTCACTCTAGATTTCTATGCGTGATAGTTGACTCAGGCTGCACCCTCGTGAACTATCACGCGATAGAAAACTCGAGCTCATAATCTAATTGTTTAGTAGTACAAGAAAACCACCATTTCTCTGCAAACAACTTAATTCCTTCACAATGGCAACAACAAGCCAAAACATTTTAAACTGATGTCACAGTAACCAAGTAAGAGATCTCAACTACAGCCTTGGCATTAATTTTTTCACCTTAAATCTCAGTTTTATGGATGAAAGAAACAGGATAAGCTTTATAGCTTTTATCTGAAAGCTCAAGGTATGCAAGAGCAATATCCTCGTAATTTCTTTGCAGACTGCTTGGCAATGTATTATTGTCATTAAAAAAGTTAAATGTACCAGCTCAGTCCAGGATACACCTTCAATGTTTCACAAGCAATCCAACGATGCAAAAATGCTGGATTGAATTAATATAGCATTGGTTTGACAAACAACCACATGACAAGACTTGAAGTTGCAGATACCAACAATGCCATGGATCCTGAAATTATTAACTCCTAATGATATTAGCCAGCTACAGATGTAAGTTCTTCGAAGCATCACAATGTTCAGCAATGCTATAATTATCCTACCAAGGCTCTCTGAGGTTCTTCTACGTCTCATGGCTGGAAGGTAGTCAGGAGACAACAGGACTCTGAACAGCTTGTCAAAAGGCTTGCAGCTCATGAAAGCTTGGAGTCCTCGAGTATTTAAACACAGAGCACTGAGCACACTAGGCAATGAAGATAGAACTTCTCGCGTGGCTGGAACCTAGAAGAAGAAATGTACATATTAAGAAATTTTGTAATTGATCTTCTACTATTAAACACATCAAATACTCTTCAAATTAACAAGTTTCAGAAACATTCATGTAGTATCAACTGACCTCTTTCACAACCAAGGCCTTCAGCATAACTGCAGTCAAACCATTATCTTGGAGTGACGACAGGAGAGATGGCTCATGGAAGACATACACAGTCACCACATCAATAGCTGTTGGAGAAAGGATCAAAATTAATACTCACTTAAAATGTTCATTCTGTGTGCTGGTTATCATACATTTCTTTTACAATGGATACATCATGCCCTCTTGGGATTAACTGCTGTTTCCCATGAAAAAAGTATATAGTGTTCTCAATGCCATATACAAATTTATCCTTGATTGAACAAGCTTGTTTGGTCAAGATGACTGGATAATTATTGGCCACATTGTTTTTTTGGATGCCAAGAATGTCTCATTTCTAAACAATTTATGCAAAATAGAATTTCACATTTCACCAATAACCCACATAGAGGATTTTTTCTAGTGTTAGCCAAAAACAGGGTTTGTACCCTTTTTGAGAAAAAAATTTCCAGGACTTCTCCAGGACTCAAATTTGTTTTCCCAGGACTCTAAAATTCACATTAACCCTTTCAATACCAAGATCTCAATGTTAATTCTCCTTACAGTCTGCCATACATTTCATATTAATTTTTTTTCACTTGAGTTCAACAGATTTTCAGAACTTTCCATGCCCAGTAGCCTTTTTCCACATCCTGGAAAATGCCACTGGCAATAAATTCCAGGAGTTTTCAGGTTTTCCCCTCACAACCCTGCAAAAAAGTTGATTAAGTTTGCAGGAGCAAACTCCAAGTCATACCTGCCATGAAAAGCACAGGACCATAATACTCCACATTGCTGATTACATACTTCAGTGATGTTGGAAGTGAGCTATCCATGACTGAAAGAAAACAAAGTCAATTTAACGAAACACTTGAATGAATGCATACTATTTCAGTCAAGCACAGCATGATAAAAACAGTGGAAGCTAACTTTACCATTTCTGATGCTTTCTGAGAAGGATGGATCAGGAATGGACTTTTTCAAAAAGCTAAGGACAGCCTTGATCAGAGCAGCTCTCTGTGGCAAGCAACGGTTCTTACTGAGATGACTCACTGACGAGCTAGGACCTGCCTCTGCAAGCTCAACCTGTGACTTTTCTTTTCCAGTATCATGCTCATCCACTTCCATTTTGTTATCTTCTGTATTGTTGACGTAAGGCTGTTCAGTTTCCATAGGGACTTCTTCTGACTGGTGTGACTGTGAAGAAGCATCAGACTGGGCTCCCTGGTTATCACTGGTTTCCATGGCAATTCCTTCTTGCTGGTTTGATAGAGCAGAGGGGAGATCTGGGGACAATATGGCTCCATGATGGGGTTGACATTTCTTTATTTCTTGCTGTATTTTTCAAACGACAAACAAAAATAATAAATAAATTAAGTACATGTCAGATGTATACCTACTAAAGCACCATGAATAACTCAAAATTAAGTCCTGGTAACATACATGTAATGTAGGATACACAAGTTTACATGAACCCAGGTATGCTTCATGGCAGCTCTTTTCAAGAGCAATGTGAATGAGTAATGTGATCAACTACACTGTATGGCTGCAGTTAAATGCTACAGTACCAACCAAATGTAACCTTAGCTAAGATCAATTTCAGAAAATGCTGATTAACCTTAACTGCTCTCTTCAGTGGTCTCATGGATGTTTTCCTGGGTGTTTCATATGATTTCTATTTTGCTCCTGAAGTTTGTGCCTGTCATGTACTGGTACTTAATTGTGAATGGCCTTCTTTGTAATAATGATTTAACACATTATAATTGACATGAGGGAACTTTGCTCTAGCATAAACACTGTAAGAGGCATCTTAAAGTCAAGATCAAAACATACTAAGCTAGCATTGATTGTAATTGTAAACTTGCGTTCTAAATTACCTCAAGTCTGTTGATAATAGCCGTCAGTCCACTCTGATTCTGATACCCAGACAGGTCCATGTTGGCAATCCATTCCATGATGCGAATGGCTCTTGTCACAAACTTTTGATCAAACACAGAAATCAGATTAAAATCACTAATGAGACAAATTGCACATTAATATACCTGCATTAATAATGAGAACAGAAAAGTAAGCATCTGGCATGTGCTCCCACTAAACTAATATTGATCATGATTTGAGGCAGATCAGCACTTTTCTGAGAATTATTTTATCCTTACTGTCAGATGACTATCTCCTCCCTGATGTTCCACTACTCTAAGAAGAGCTTCTAATAAGCCACAAGAGACCAGGGCTTCAGCACCTGAATAAGGAGAAACAAAAAGATGAACATATTGTAGTTAAGGATCAGATTTTCTTAAGAATGAAATGGTAATGAAGCACAGTTGTCTGGCTATGAACACTCGCCACATGATTTTTAGCAACACCTCATCACATGCAAGGGGAAATCCTTACGTGTATATTATCAGTTTTGCAACCATGATACATGTATTTTATTGTTACATGTACAGTGAGAGAGTAACTGGACTCTAGAACAATAAATTATTTTGATTGTACTTACCAATTTCATAATAAGCTAAGTGGTACAGGAATGAAAACAAGCCAGTAGCAAAAGGCAATGGTAGTGAATCCGCCAATGGATCTAAAATTCACAAAGAGAGAAAATCCACTGTCAATAATATCCACTAGACTCAAAAAGAGAAAAGTGAAAACAGTTTGCGAAAACTACTGGAATTTCATAAACATCAACAGTGACAGTGAAATACACTGTTTACTGCACCTTCCAATAACACACAGAAATTCAAAGACCTGTCAACCTGCAAAATGTGTTTTCTGGTACCTTCAATCAAATGTAAGGTGGCTCCTCCCAGCGTCCGACTACTGCCAAGCACACGGCAATCAAATCATTGAGCACAGTTCCAAAAATGAAACAGTGCTTAGCAGTAGTTTAAAGCTGGGAGGAACTGCAGAACATTTGATGAGGGTAGTGAAAAATGCATTTGTCGGTTAAGCTTTGAATTTTAGAGTCCATGTTATTGAAAGGCACAGAAACAAAATTGCCAAATTAATCTTTCCTTGGACTTTGACTGAATATGTCATACTCAACAGTAATCAGGGATTTTCTTAACGTTTTCAGAACGGTGGCAACTGTTTTTCACAGGTGAGCCAAACTATATGAATGAAATTTCTTTACAAGAAAAACCTTCCACTCGATTTGATGGTCAAATCAGCCAAGTAAAATCCTCCTCACAGCCGGTCCATTTGCTCAGTACCCAGCCCTTGATGAAACCATTGAGTATTGTACCTGTGAGAGCTTGAATGCAGTTTCTTGTCAGGGTAGGTAGATATCCATGATAAGAAGCTAGCCCTGTACAGTCCAATGACAGTGTTCACTCTAAAATCAGGCAAAATATCAAACAGAGTATGTTAGAATCACATACCACACTGTTAATGTTCTAATGGTGCTAAAAACTTCTTGAAAGCAATCTGTACACTTAGATACTGTATACAGTGAAAGAGCTAAAAAACATGCCATCTGGTTTTCTGTGACAAGTAGATTCTCCTTCTGGGCAAGTAACTTTTAGTTTTCACTTGTCACACAGGCAAGGGATCAGACAAGTCCTCTGCCCACTAAATCATTCACAGAACAAACTAAGAATTGCCCAAGGAAAACAAAATTTGTGAGCTAAAGTACTTTATATATCCGAAAGGCAAGCTGAAATTCAAGTTTTTTGCGAGTCCTGAGTAGTCACGCAAAAGGTTATTTGTTAACTTGTATATACAATTTAAGACTTCAATGATTCCCTGACACACATACTACATACATACTACTTTAAGAACTTTTCTACATGCTTTAGATTGCTGTGTTCAAAGTACCTTGGACTGCACTCCATGTGCACAAGAGCAGTAAGTGTCCGAATAGCTGCAGTTCTAATATCCTGAAAAAAGGTCAACATGTAAACCGGCATTGGCAACTTACACATGTTTACTTGTT
Organism: Platygyra sinensis; assembly: GCA_019787425.1. Classification (NCBI taxonomy): domain Eukaryota; kingdom Metazoa; phylum Cnidaria; class Anthozoa; order Scleractinia; family Merulinidae; genus Platygyra; species Platygyra sinensis. The sequence continues at coordinate 6,925 of JAHPZR010013116.1, forward strand.
CAATTGCAATTTTTAAATGATATTTTCTGATAAGAACCCATATTATTATATGTAGCTTGACAATGGCAAAGATTGATAGTGGTCCATGGCAAGCATTGAGTTAAGTTAACTTGAAGACAAGGTTTGTCTCAGACTGTCAAAAACTTTATAAGCAAAAATATGCAAGTTCATCTGTGTTGATGTCAGAAATAATTTTATTTAACTGTAGATAACATGTATTCAGCTATGGGTAGCTGAAGTAGTTGTGTAAGCAAACTTACACTGAACTGAGACTGATCAAGCTCAAGCAATTCCACTGTTTCCTCAATGAATCCCTGGTATAGCAGTGGGTTTACAACATCCTGTGTGCTGTTTGAATACACTACAACAAGAAATAATAATACATAGTACATAAGCTTGTTGCAATTGAGGATGTTTGTTCCCAAAATTGTTGTCCTACCTTGCAGATTTTTTTTAAACACTAATCATGAAGTATATGTAAGCCAACGCTAAAACTGTTGCCAAACAGCAAAAAAGAACAGGTTTCTTGAAAAATGGAAGAATGTACTGCAATCCGTAAGGTGAAAAAATTCATCATACAGACCATCCTAAATTCCTTCTAATTAATATTTATTTAAGCTTGAGTTCAATGAAAAAAAACAACAACAACACAAGAGCAGTCCTTACATAACACTGAGATAGCTTGTAGTCGAGCTTGGATACACTGTAATCTCTTCTCATAGATAGGAAAGTGTTTGGCCAATCGTATTCTACTGAACAGATTCACCTGAAAATAGTAACAATAACACTCATCAAACAAACTTTGTGAAAAAACTGTACATCCAGACAAGTGGCACTGCATGTGGCCTCATACACAATGTACTGTAGTTAGTGCACTGGACTCCAGTCTGGGTTCAAGCCCTGGCTGGGGACATTGCATTGTGTTTTTTGAGCAAGCCATTTGGCTCTAACATGGCTTTTCTCCACCCAGGTGCATAAATGATACAAGTAAATTTAACACTGTGGATAACCCTGCAATAGATTAGCATCCAATCCAGGTGGAGTAGAAATACTCCTAGTCACTGCTACAAAACTCGGGATAGATTCTGGCCTGATGGCCACTTGGCTTGTAGGCAGACTTGGCTTTCACATGGAAAAACTACATTGTGCATATCCAAGCAAGTGTGCATCACAGCTACAGTTTACATGGATAATAAATTACCTGCTTATCAGTTGGTACATTGTAACAAGTTGTTACTTGTTCCATAATTTCTCCTGGATTCTCTGAAAACTTGTGAAGGAAAAAATGTGATAGAATGTACAGTTAGTATGAATAGAGTTGAAGATCAGTTGTAACAGTAATCTTAACCATGATGTAGTACATGTACGCGATATTAGGGAGCTCTAGATTTGACTACGAGTACGAGATTGAGTATGAGTACGATTTTCGAATTTCAAACCAGTGACGTTTCCAGAGTCCACGTTCTTCACATTGGTTTTAGACAGAGAGAGTAGCTCATGGGATGAAATTGGTATGTGTTGTGATAATGGGAAGCCTGAAGACTGTAATTGAAAAGTCGTACTTGTACTCAATCTCATACTCGTTGTCCAATCTAAAGCTCTCTATTAACTACACTTTTTGAACAGGCCGTTAGATCTAACATGCAATACTGCTTCTCTGAGTCTGTCTTACCCAGGAACACACAAGTAGGACCTCACAAGACCAGAACTGCCAGAAGTTCCTGCACTGATTCTTGTGCATTCTTCTAACCTATTGGCCACCAAACCCCCTTCCTCCCAAGAAAAAGTTTGACCTCTATCACCATGACTTTATTTCATAAAAAATGTGGATACAAGGAATGGACACGTTACACAAGAAGCTAAACATTATAACTGCAAATAAGTTAGAGACATCAATCAAGTATATATGTACAAGTTTAGCTCAATGATTTTTTTTCCTTTTTTCTTAAGGTTTGTTCATTGTACCTGGTAAAGTTGCTTGACATGTACAGAACACAGTTGACTGCCTGGTGTTTTTTCCTGCAGAGAGAATTAAAATTACACAGCTGTCATTAACTAGATGTACATGTACTATTTCAGTTTATTCAGACTATTGTGAATTAAAATCATATGGTCAACCAACAAAAACCAATGGGATTTATCAAAACTAATTCTGTGCTTTTCGCCTATACAGACACATCAATGGTAAAACTCTGGCCAGGGTTTTTCGACAGATAAATAATGCTATCAAGTGGATAGCATGGTTTAGTCAACACTTGTCCACTGTATATTGATATATCCATTGAATGGCTAGAATATGCCAGCCTCTAAACAACGAAAGAGCTGCAAGAGGCTAAATATTATTTTTGCCATACCTGCGAGTCAGACTGAGGAGTATTGGCACTTTCATTATAATACTCAAAGTAAACGTCAGCGCAGCTGGCAGGGAACTCCTAAACAGAAATAAACAAAAATTTAATGTGGCTAACTGAAATTTAGGCAAAGTTAATATCGAGCCAATGCAGTCAGCCGTCGCCTCTATTTGCGTATGTGACCTGCAGGGTAGCCCCTAGGAGCTTGCAGCACGCCTCATGGCTTGCAGATGTTTTTGTGTCACATTTCAGCTGATCTTTGCGGATCATTTGCATTCTGAGCTGATCTTGGCGGATGTCTGGCTGCTGTCAAGTTTATTTATAGCTTACTTTTCTGTGAATCATGGCGGATTCTTGCTCCCAGCGCTCCCACCCTCTTGATTCATGGGCTTAGGTAAGTTTAGGGTAAGGTAAGTAGTTTTTCCACTGAACTCTTTTCAGTGTGACGGTGCCAGGTGGCAGTTGCATGCAGGAGTGGTTCCCGCTCGCAGGGTGCCATGGATACCTCCTTGCTGTGCCTGAAGTACGCAGGTCCCCTGCTGACCTGTAAGTCACCAGTTCCCAAGCTCATCGATTGGCGATGAGTTTAAACAGATTACAATGTTAAACTAATACCAACAAAAGGAACCATAATTATGAACTTCAAGTTGAAAGCACATGGTTTTCATATACAAGTACAAGTAGGTCCTCTACAAATATGTGTACATAAACTTGAGAACTAGTACTAATAAGAATAGACCAGTAGTACTGTTGCTCATGCCGAGCTCCACTTACCTTGAGAGGTAAATCCTGACAACAGTGGGCAAGACTGAATCCTGCATTCTTACCTCCCCATGTCTAACAAGAAAAACAAAAAAGTTTACAAAATCAGTTAAAAATTAAGTAGTACAATAGAAAGCAAACTATAGTTAAAAATGTCTCTCTCGCATTGCTGAATATTCTTAAGGTTGCAATGCTACTTACCTCTCCTAAGCACTGAAGGCGCTGTTGAATTGCCTTTCTCTTATCAGCTGGTAACCGTGGTATGAAACTGGATCTCTTGCTATAATGGCAGATAGAAAGGTTGAGAGTATGATTCTAAGACAATATTAGTTATGCAACACTCTTGAAATTTATAAATAATATCTAAGTACACAAGTATTAAGTATATTCAACCATTAAAACAATGCTTAAGGGTCTTAGATGTCTTTAGGCAAGAAGACAAACAGATCAAAAGCTGTTGAAGTTTGACTGTTACTCGCTGTCACTCTAATTTGGAAGCGAAGTTCATGTAGCTAACATAGTTTTCTAGTTTATGGTGATTAATAGAAACCTTGCTTGCAAACTGCTTACATTACACCGGTCACAAGTAACAGCTCTGCTCCAAATTAAGTCTGTTTCCACTTTCTTGAAGGTACCCACTCAGGTAACCTCTCACTGGGCTTTTAAATCAAGATGAACAACCTTTAAGGACATTCGCGCCCATTGCTACTGCGCATCTCTAGTGCGCACGCTATTCATTGGCTACGTGCGTGCCACGTCATTTTCAAGCGCGCGCACCGAGTCGAAAACTCAACAAAATGTAGAGCTAATGGCCTTTGCATTAACTTTGTGTACGAATATTTTTGTTGGATGCTCGGTGACCCCCCACTTTTTTTTCGGCAGATCACTTCCTTTTATGATTCTTTCCATTATACTAAAAAACAAAAAAAATCTGTACGTGGGAAGTTTTAATTATTTCTCATATACTATTCAAAAAGGAGCGAATTGGTACATGGATACAGGTGTGCGTAACTTAGAAGTTGTATTTTTTAAGGCTAATTCTAGCTGATTTAATGGCATATGTAGCAAAGATCCATCAAATAGGCCTATATATGCTGTGTTAAACACACATAACTTAGATATGATTCTTCAACTTAAATATATGCCGATAGTAATGAATCCGGCCAGAATCACCTGAGTGGCTGGAAATCGTAGAAATGCTATGATCTGTGATGCGCCTTATCTTCAAAACGAGTTCGGTGACCCCCGATTTTTTTTTACGGTTTTCATCTAATCTTATCATTTTCTACCTGCAGTCAAAGTTTTAAAAAAAATCTGTACGTGGGAAGTTTTTGGGCGCGAACGTCCTTAAGTCGTAAGGTCAGCACACACAAGGGGACTAGTCCCATCATGTGAACTAGCCATTTTCCCTTCAAAATCTAGTCACAGGGACCAACTTTGGTCTCTACGACTAGTCCCACAACCACTCCCTTCATGTAAACTCTTCAGGGGAATAGTTGCAGGGACTAGTCCCCTTGTGTGTGCCAACCTTAATGAAGATTTGCAACATACCTAAAAACATAGAGCACTCCAAGAACAGAGAGGACAACTTCCATGTCACTTGCAACCAACAGGGAAACCAGATGCTACAAGCAAACAAGAGGATCACGTCAAGCATGAGATTTTTATTGATTATGTATACATTTTTAAAAAAATTCTTCAAGCAAAATATAACAACCAAGGCAGTTTTTTTAACAAATGAGGTCAGGCAGATAGAGTACTTGCAGAAGAGAATTAGAAACATTTCATGATTACATTGGGTTCCATTTTATTCCTTGTGAGTCATCCTAAAGTACACATAACCAGTGTTTTGTAGTTCAGCAATGCAACTCAGATTACTGGCACCAGATTCATGTTGTTTGCTCAGATTGGGAAGGGATAGAGAGAGGGGAGCTTTATAAGTGGGGTAACCTAGTGGAGTAAACTGAGAGAAAATTTACCTGCTCGAGATCCACCTCTTTCAGGACACATATCCTTTAGCAATTTCTTTTTGTTACCATTCATAGTACAGTGTAATTTTACCATTATATTGTAATCTTGTAGTATTTTTACAGTATGTTGTAATTAGATTGTAATCTCAGGCCTCTTATTTCTGTAAACGCATAGAGGCAATGCATAATGCCTTCTAAAAACTGTAATTATTATTATTACATGTACCTCTGATGAGTTGTATAGATGTCTTGTGTATGAGTGCTCCAACACCAGAGCAGTGAATCTCAGGACATGATTAACCAGACACCGTCTTTCAGCCTACATAAAAAGAAAAATCACTGCATTAATACTCTCACCTTGAAGAACTATTGCTACAAGAATATGAATTCATAATGCACTTTACTGTAGCATCAAAGCATGAATCTTCCCAGTTTCATACTGTGGTATTCTGAAAGTAACACCCCCCTTTACTATTGAATTTGGCAAACCAAAAGAGTTGCTGCTTATGTTAGACATTAATTTTTTAAAGAGTTGCTGCTTATGTTACACGTTACTTTTGGATGGTTAAGAATGCTACTTTTCAGCAACTATTGGTTGTTACTTAGTTTTGCAATTTCATCCTCAAGCAACTGCCAGACTGCACACAAAATTATGTAGATATATGCCATACAAGGCTGTGGTCTAAAGAAATTCTCACACACCTCTGGGAGCCATGTCAAGCCGACCACCATAAGCCTGACCTTTATTTACACAATAGCTCAACAGCTTCACAAATATAAAAGTTTACACAGAAGTTCCAGAACATGAACTTGCCAAGAATCAAATGAAAGCCTAAAATCGATCAGAAGTAAAATGAACTACTGAAAAAAACTCTAGGGTGGGTGTGTGGGAAGGTCAAACAATGGCGGTCAACAAAAAAACAACTGCCTGCCCTCACATGTCACATGACCTAAACCCATCCCCAGGCCCCAGCGGTGTGTGAGAATAACATTTTCCACTTATTTCATTCCACTCAGCCAGTGGAAAATCACCCTTAAGAGGAACCCAGAAAATCCTGGGTGCCTAGCACTTACATTATTGAATCAAGCACGTTGCTCAAAACCAAAAGCTAGTAGTCTGTAGCACACAGCCCAATTAGTGATTGACATCTCAAGGAGGAATCCCTGGGGAGGGAGACTCCCACATAAAAAGGTTGGTGGTGCTTGTCAAAAATTTTGAAAAGAACCCTTACAGATACCAAGATCCTGTTTTGTGGGAGTGAAATTTCTTCCATCCCTGTTGGGAAGTACCAAAATTCTAAAACAAAACAACATCTCCTGTGTTTTTTTTTTTGTCAGCTTAATACCCTAAAAGGCACCATAAAAGCTCCCACTGTAGACCTTTAAGGCCACCACACACTTGCTGACAAAAAATCTTCACTTGTCAGCTAGTGTGCAGTGAATTCAGACAAGTCTGCAACAAGATCTGGGCTTGTCGGGCAATATCTGACAGTGCTAGATCTCAAAACGTCTTATCGGGCCTTGTCAGCTAGTGTGCGGTGGACCAAGACAATCTGTCGGGGCTCGTGCGTACATCAACCAATGAAGAATTGTCATGACAGTCACGTGAACAAACGTTTTTTTCAATATGGTGGAAATCGACTCAGCCCCAAGCCTAAGCGCGGTTAGTGGCGACAAAAAATTGGCTAGTGTGCGGCAAGCTGATGTCCCGACAAATTTTAACCCGATTTGACCCTGACAAAAAATCTGTAGTTCTACGACAAAAAGTCGGCTAGTGTACGGTAACCTTCAGAAGCTGTACGCCTAAAGTGGTACCACAACTGCTTTTTAACCTCTAAAAGGTACAGCAAGCATCCCTGTGTATTTTATATGGGAGTACCCTCCCCCTGAGAGGAATTCCTGAAATAGGTCATGCATGCAAAACTGAGTGAGTGAATTTGAAGAGGTCTATTTGTATGCTAGTTTAGAGTATTTACCGCTATGTCAGGTCCTTCAAGCTGATCCAACTTGTCATAGGTGAGAATCCAACTACTTCCATTCACTGGTTTAGCAACACTTGCCAAGATTTCATCAAATTTGTCCATGACATCAACCCAATGTTGAAGCTCACACTAAAGAAATAACATTCGAAACTAAACTTAACATGTGTATTTTCAGCACATGTACACATGTTTAGAAAATATCCCAAACAAAAAAAAGTCTGCACTGATTGGTTAAAAATCGTAATTTTTTTCTAAGGTCAAAGAAATTTAAATTTAATTTTTGCAGTAAAAATAAAGTATTCATTATCATTAGAAGTTGTTTTCTTTTTTTGTCACAATATTGTATAAAATAGATGGAAAAACATGTTCTCCATGTCATAGAAAACACAACAGTTTGGAAAGAACTCAAAAAAGCTGTGGAAACACTCGCCTATTGGCTCATGCTCCCATAACATTTCTTGTTCTGACAAACTTCCACTCATGTTTCTGTAACCCGATAGAAACAAGGTACATTTTTTCTATAGATCGTTGTCACTGTTATGCAATAAAAATAAATAAATCGAAAACCGTTCAGTGGATGAAGTCAAGAAATTGTGATCTTATTGTATATAAATCAACAAGACACTTCTCCAAGTTTTACGTCTGAGTGTGCGTTTACCCAAACTGCAGATATTCGTCGAAATGTTTTGCAGAAATTTACAGAGCTCAGTATGGAAACACCATGATGGTGCACATCTGTGCACCAATATGGCGGCCGGAATATTGTGTAAAACATCTGGAAGTTGCTTTGGCCATCTAGGCGACTGATTATCTGTACTTAACAAACAAGCATTTACATAAGCACTTTTCCTAATGCTCTAACTTCTAAAAGAGCTATAAATCATGAGATAAGTATATATTTTTCGACAAATGTGATCGTAGCTTTGTGTCACACACTGCCATAACTCTGAAATTCAAAATGCTCTGGTTTCCAAACCAAGCACGCTATTGAGCTGTAAAATTGTAAACAGATAAAAATATACCATCTCTTATGCCTGATGAGGATAAAAACTTTGGTGGCGCTTTAGTTTTGGATTCTAGAAAGCAATGATGTCACTTGAAAAACAATCTATTTCTTAATACATATTTGGAGTTTTAGCTTTGTTTAACTAATATTTTCCCATGTAAAAGTCAACCTTTCAAGGCCCAAAACTCAGTTTGAAAATCTGCCCTTCACTTATACACGAGTCAAATCTTGAGATCCAAGCATCAATTAAGTAATAAGCATAATTGTCTTTCAGTGTTAACAAACATCTGTACTGTACATTCGCTTGGCAATCTGTTTCTCTATATGTATATCAGAACTTCAAGTTCAAATCTGCTAAATGTTAACCTGGATCTTGTAGATAATCATTGACTAAATTTTCTCATAAAGAAACCAATATTTTTGTTGTAAATGAAGTTGTAAAGCTGCCCAGAGAAAACATTGCCGGATTTCATACGGTGGGGGCCTGGGTACGAGTCCGTGTATTATGGGATTAACAACGCAAGACCCATATGTTCAGAAAGAGCATACCAAGCTTTACATAATCTTTACGTTTTGTGTTAATTGGGCCAATATTGACCAAGAAACGGTCATTCAAAAACTTCAAAATATGCAAAGAAATGTATGGATTTCCGGACAAGTGTTGGGCAATCCATACATTTATATACTAAATTTTGAAGTTTTTGAACGGCTGTATCTTGTTCAATATTGGCCCAATGAACACGAAACTTGAGGATTTTGTAAAGCTCGGTGTGCTCTTTCTGAATATATGGGTCTTGTGTTGTTAATCCCATAATAGAAGGACTCATACCCAGGCTCTCACGGTATGATAACCTGGCAGGATACAGCACTCGACCAATTTCAAAGCTTGGCTACCAAGTTCTATAACACATGCTTTACACTTTTGTTTATCGAGTCATTTTGGAAGAGTCCTGTGCTTCTTTGGTGATTTGCCTGTCTTAGGAAGCCACTTATCATCTCTCACACTTAAAAGGATTTGTGTGAAATCTTTATGTTTGATTTTGTGAGCATTCTTACAGAGGAACTTTTAGATATTCAAGCTCAGCATCTGTTTTAATTCTATTACCTCATAGCATGCCAAAGGCAGAGTCACTTTCTTCTTTTAAAGTTTTAAATTAATTACCTCTCATTTTAAATCTTAGAGATGCCTAGATTATTCTAAAATTAATGCATGCTTGTTCCTGACTATTTCAAAATTTATACCATGTCATTTTCTTAATTTTTAGCTGGAATTTTAAATCATCATGAATACCATGGTATCTTGGTATATTTTTTAGTACCTCCCCGTCCACCCCCCTCCCCCTCTCCCCCCCCCCTCCCCCCCCCCCCCACCAAGGCTCCTCTGGATATCAGGCATCGTTAACCCTGTGCTAAATAAAGGTACTTTTCACTTCCCTTCTTACATTTCAGTGGAAAAAAGTGGCACATTGTGGTTTAATTTTAATTCATAGTTTGTTTGTTTGGGAAGGGGTGGTTTTATTTTTCATGCTACTCTGACCAAGATTGTTGTGGATCTTTACAACTAGCACATCAGGTGTCAAGTTTGACCAGAGTCAATGTCTGATACATGTTATTACTGTATATATTTACATTGTAGATGTAGCATCGATGTTTATACAGATTAGCGTTGGTGTGTGTTTTTAGATGGTTAAGAAAACTAGACCTTATTATGGGCTTTCATTGCTTTCACTTTTAAGTTTTACTCTTCGTAAGCAAAGTTACCGTATTTACCCATGTACATGTACATGTATATGTTGATCTTCGTGTACAAGTCAATCCCGATTTTAGAGGTCAAAAACTAGATTTTGTTAATTTCCGAGTAAGAATTTCTTTAAAAACTTCTTGTATTTCTTAGAATTTTCTTTTAGCTACTATGGACATGTGCACAAATCACGGCAAAAGTTTCAACGTGAAGTTTTAATAAGCTTATTATGGCATGTATACAGCGTTTTTTACCCAGTTTAGCAGCACATGGGTATGTGGTCTTTTTGACGATAATGAAGAAAAGAAAGGAAGTGAAAAGTAAACCTTTATTTAGCCAGGGTTTAACGATGCTGATATCCAGAGGAGCCTGGACTAAAAAATATACAAGATACATGTATCATGATGATTAAAATTCAAGATAAAAATTAAGAAATACATGGTATAAATTTGAAATATAAACAAGCATGCAATTAATTTTAGAATAATCTAGCATCTATAAGATTTAAAATGAGAGGTATTAATTAAAACTTTAAAAGAAGAAAGTGACTCTGCCTTTTGCATGCTATGAGGTAATAGATTAAAAAAGATGCTGAGCTTGAATATCTAAAAGTTCTCTGTAAATGCTCACAAAATCAAACATAAAGATTTCACACAAATCCTTTTAAGTGTGAGAGATGATAAGTGGCTTCCTAAGACAGGCAAATCACCAAAGAAGCACAGGACTCTTCCAAAATGACTCGATAAACAAAGTGTAAAGCATGTGTTATAGAACTTGGTAGCCAAGCTTTGAAATTGGTCGAGTGCTGTATCCTGCCAGGTTATCATACCGTGAGAGCCTGGGTATGAGTCCTTCTATTATGGGATTAACAACACAAGACCCATATATTCAGAAAGAGCACACCGAGCTTTACAAAATCCTCAAGTTTCGTGTTCATTGGGCCAATATTGAACAAGATACAGCCGTTCAAAAACTTCAAAATTTAGTAATATAAATGTATGGATTGCCCAACACTTGTCCGGAAATCCATACATTTCTTTGCATATTTTGAAGTTTTTGAATGACCGTTTCTTGGTCAATATTGGCCCAATTAACACAAAACGTAAAGATTATGTAAAGCTTGGTATGCTCTTTCTGAACATATGGGTCTTGCGTTGTTAATCCCATAATACACGGACTCGTACCCAGGCCCCCACCGTATGAAATCCGGCAATGTTTTCTCTGGGCAGCTTTACAACTTCATTTACAACAAAAATATTGGTTTCTTTATGAGAAAATTTAGTCAATGATTATCTACAAGATCCAGGTTAACATTTAGCAGATTTGAACTTGAAGTTCTGATATACATATAGAGAAACAGATTGCCAAGCGAATGTACAGTACAGATGTTTGTTAACACTGAAAGACAATTATGCTTATTACTTAATTGATGCTTGGATCTCAAGATTTGACTCGTGTATAAGTGAAGGGCAGATTTTCAAACTGAGTTTTGGGCCTTGAAAGGTTGACTTTTACATGGGAAAATATTAGTTAAACAAAGCTAAAACTCCAAATATGTATTAAGAAATAGATTGTTTTCAAGTGACATCATTGCTTTCTAGAATCCAAAACTAAAGCGCCACCAAAGTTTTTATCCTCATCAGGCATAAGAGATGGTATATTTTTATCTGTTTACAATTTTACAGCTCAATAGCGTGCTTGGTTTGGAAACCAGAGCATTTTGAATTTCAGAGTTATGGCAGTGTGTGACACAAAGCTACGATCACATTTGTCGAAAAATATATACTTATCTCATGATTTATAGCTCTTTTAGAAGTTAGAGCATTAGGAAAAGTGCTTATGTAAATGCTTGTTTGTTAAGTACAGATAATCAGTCGCCTAGATGGCCAAAGCAACTTCCAGATGTTTACACAATATTCCGGCCGCCATATTGGTGCACAGATGTGCACCATCATGGTGTTTCCATACTGAGCTCTGTAAATTTCTGCAAAACATTTCGACGAATATCTGCAGTTTGGGTAAACGCACACTCAGACGTAAAACTTGGAGAAGTGTCTTGTTGATTTATATACAATAAGATCACAATTTCTTGACTTCATCCACTGAACGGTTTTCGATTTATTTATTTTTATTGCATAACAGTGACAACGATCTATAGAAAAAATGTACCTTGTTTCTATCGGGTTACAGAAACATGAGTGGAAGTTTGTCAGAACAAGAAATGTTATGGGAGCATGAGCCAATAGGCGAGTGTTTCCACAGCTTTTTTGAGTTCTTTCCAAACTGTTGTGTTTCTATGACATGGAGAACATGTTTTTCCATCTATTTTATACAATATTGTGACAAAAAAAGAAAACAACTTCTAATGATAATGAATACTTTATTTTTACTGCAAAAATTAAATTTAAATTTCTTTGACCTTAGAAAAAAATTACGATTTTTAACCAATCAGTGCAGACTTTTTTTTGTTTGGGATATTTTCTAAACATGTGTACATGTGCTGAAAATACACATGTTAAGTTTAGTTTCGAATGTTATTTCTTTAGTGTGAGCTTCAACATTGGGTTGATGTCATGGACAAATTTGATGAAATCTTGGCAAGTGTTGCTAAACCAGTGAATGGAAGTAGTTGGATTCTCACCTATGACAAGTTGGATCAGCTTGAAGGACCTGACATAGCGGTAAATACTCTAAACTAGCATACAAATAGACCTCTTCAAATTCACTCACTCAGTTTTGCATGCATGACCTATTTCAGGAATTCCTCTCAGGGGGAGGGTACTCCCATATAAAATACACAGGGATGCTTGCTGTACCTTTTAGAGGTTAAAAAGCAGTTGTGGTACCACTTTAGGCGTACAGCTTCTGAAGGTTACCGTACACTAGCCGACTTTTTGTCGTAGAACTACAGATTTTTTGTCAGGGTCAAATCGGGTTAAAATTTGTCGGGACATCAGCTTGCCGCACACTAGCCAATTTTTTGTCGCCACTAACCGCGCTTAGGCTTGGGGCTGAGTCGATTTCCACCATATTGAAAAAAACGTTTGTTCACGTGACTGTCATGACAATTCTTCATTGGTTGATGTACGCACGAGCCCCGACAGATTGTCTTGGTCCACCGCACACTAGCTGACAAGGCCCGATAAGACGTTTTGAGATCTAGCACTGTCAGATATTGCCCGACAAGCCCAGATCTTGTTGCAGACTTGTCTGAATTCACTGCACACTAGCTGACAAGTGAAGATTTTTTGTCAGCAAGTGTGTGGTGGCCTTAAAGGTCTACAGTGGGAGCTTTTATGGTGCCTTTTAGGGTATTAAGCTGACAAAAAAAAAAACACAGGAGATGTTGTTTTGTTTTAGAATTTTGGTACTTCCCAACAGGGATGGAAGAAATTTCACTCCCACAAAACAGGATCTTGGTATCTGTAAGGGTTCTTTTCAAAATTTTTGACAAGCACCACCAACCTTTTTATGTGGGAGTCTCCCTCCCCAGGGATTCCTCCCTTGAGATGTCAATCACTAATTGGGCTGTGTGCTACAGACTACTAGCTTTTGGTTTTGAGCAACGTGCTTGATTCAATAATGTAAGTGCTAGGCACCCAGGATTTTCTGGGTTCCTCTTAAGGGTGATTTTCCACTGGCTGAGTGGAATGAAATAAGTGGAAAATGTTATTCTCACACACCGCTGGGGCCTGGGGATGGGTTTAGGTCATGTGACATGTGAGGGCAGGCAGTTGTTTTTTTGTTGACCGCCATTGTTTGACCTTCCCACACACCCACCCTAGAGTTTTTTTCAGTAGTTCATTTTACTTCTGATCGATTTTAGGCTTTCATTTGATTCTTGGCAAGTTCATGTTCTGGAACTTCTGTGTAAACTTTTATATTTGTGAAGCTGTTGAGCTATTGTGTAAATAAAGGTCAGGCTTATGGTGGTCGGCTTGACATGGCTCCCAGAGGTGTGTGAGAATTTCTTTAGACCACAGCCTTGTATGGCATATATCTACATAATTTTGTGTGCAGTCTGGCAGTTGCTTGAGGATGAAATTGCAAAACTAAGTAACAACCAATAGTTGCTGAAAAGTAGCATTCTTAACCATCCAAAAGTAACGTGTAACATAAGCAGCAACTCTTTAAAAAATTAATGTCTAACATAAGCAGCAACTCTTTTGGTTTGCCAAATTCAATAGTAAAGGGGGGTGTTACTTTCAGAATACCACAGTATGAAACTGGGAAGATTCATGCTTTGATGCTACAGTAAAGTGCATTATGAATTCATATTCTTGTAGCAATAGTTCTTCAAGGTGAGAGTATTAATGCAGTGATTTTTCTTTTTATGTAGGCTGAAAGACGGTGTCTGGTTAATCATGTCCTGAGATTCACTGCTCTGGTGTTGGAGCACTCATACACAAGACATCTATACAACTCATCAGAGGTACATGTAATAATAATAATTACAGTTTTTAGAAGGCATTATGCATTGCCTCTATGCGTTTACAGAAATAAGAGGCCTGAGATTACAATCTAATTACAACATACTGTAAAAATACTACAAGATTACAATATAATGGTAAAATTACACTGTACTATGAATGGTAACAAAAAGAAATTGCTAAAGGATATGTGTCCTGAAAGAGGTGGATCTCGAGCAGGTAAATTTTCTCTCAGTTTACTCCACTAGGTTACCCCACTTATAAAGCTCCCCTCTCTCTATCCCTTCCCAATCTGAGCAAACAACATGAATCTGGTGCCAGTAATCTGAGTTGCATTGCTGAACTACAAAACACTGGTTATGTGTACTTTAGGATGACTCACAAGGAATAAAATGGAACCCAATGTAATCATGAAATGTTTCTAATTCTCTTCTGCAAGTACTCTATCTGCCTGACCTCATTTGTTAAAAAAACTGCCTTGGTTGTTATATTTTGCTTGAAGAATTTTTTTAAAAATGTATACATAATCAATAAAAATCTCATGCTTGACGTGATCCTCTTGTTTGCTTGTAGCATCTGGTTTCCCTGTTGGTTGCAAGTGACATGGAAGTTGTCCTCTCTGTTCTTGGAGTGCTCTATGTTTTTAGGTATGTTGCAAATCTTCATTAAGGTTGGCACACACAAGGGGACTAGTCCCTGCAACTATTCCCCTGAAGAGTTTACATGAAGGGAGTGGTTGTGGGACTAGTCGTAGAGACCAAAGTTGGTCCCTGTGACTAGATTTTGAAGGGAAAATGGCTAGTTCACATGATGGGACTAGTCCCCTTGTGTGTGCTGACCTTACGACTTAAGGACGTTCGCGCCCAAAAACTTCCCACGTACAGATTTTTTTTAAAACTTTGACTGCAGGTAGAAAATGATAAGATTAGATGAAAACCGTAAAAAAAAATCGGGGGTCACCGAACTCGTTTTGAAGATAAGGCGCATCACAGATCATAGCATTTCTACGATTTCCAGCCACTCAGGTGATTCTGGCCGGATTCATTACTATCGGCATATATTTAAGTTGAAGAATCATATCTAAGTTATGTGTGTTTAACACAGCATATATAGGCCTATTTGATGGATCTTTGCTACATATGCCATTAAATCAGCTAGAATTAGCCTTAAAAAATACAACTTCTAAGTTACGCACACCTGTATCCATGTACCAATTCGCTCCTTTTTGAATAGTATATGAGAAATAATTAAAACTTCCCACGTACAGATTTTTTTTGTTTTTTAGTATAATGGAAAGAATCATAAAAGGAAGTGATCTGCCGAAAAAAAAGTGGGGGTCACCGAGCATCCAACAAAAATATTCGTACACAAAGTTAATGCAAAGGCCATTAGCTCTACATTTTGTTGAGTTTTCGACTCGGTGCGCGCGCTTGAAAATGACGTGGCACGCACGTAGCCAATGAATAGCGTGCGCACTAGAGATGCGCAGTAGCAATGGGCGCGAATGTCCTTAAAGGTTGTTCATCTTGATTTAAAAGCCCAGTGAGAGGTTACCTGAGTGGGTACCTTCAAGAAAGTGGAAACAGACTTAATTTGGAGCAGAGCTGTTACTTGTGACCGGTGTAATGTAAGCAGTTTGCAAGCAAGGTTTCTATTAATCACCATAAACTAGAAAACTATGTTAGCTACATGAACTTCGCTTCCAAATTAGAGTGACAGCGAGTAACAGTCAAACTTCAACAGCTTTTGATCTGTTTGTCTTCTTGCCTAAAGACATCTAAGACCCTTAAGCATTGTTTTAATGGTTGAATATACTTAATACTTGTGTACTTAGATATTATTTATAAATTTCAAGAGTGTTGCATAACTAATATTGTCTTAGAATCATACTCTCAACCTTTCTATCTGCCATTATAGCAAGAGATCCAGTTTCATACCACGGTTACCAGCTGATAAGAGAAAGGCAATTCAACAGCGCCTTCAGTGCTTAGGAGAGGTAAGTAGCATTGCAACCTTAAGAATATTCAGCAATGCGAGAGAGACATTTTTAACTATAGTTTGCTTTCTATTGTACTACTTAATTTTTAACTGATTTTGTAAACTTTTTTGTTTTTCTTGTTAGACATGGGGAGGTAAGAATGCAGGATTCAGTCTTGCCCACTGTTGTCAGGATTTACCTCTCAAGGTAAGTGGAGCTCGGCATGAGCAACAGTACTACTGGTCTATTCTTATTAGTACTAGTTCTCAAGTTTATGTACACATATTTGTAGAGGACCTACTTGTACTTGTATATGAAAACCATGTGCTTTCAACTTGAAGTTCATAATTATGGTTCCTTTTGTTGGTATTAGTTTAACATTGTAATCTGTTTAAACTCATCGCCAATCGATGAGCTTGGGAACTGGTGACTTACAGGTCAGCAGGGGACCTGCGTACTTCAGGCACAGCAAGGAGGTATCCATGGCACCCTGCGAGCGGGAACCACTCCTGCATGCAACTGCCACCTGGCACCGTCACACTGAAAAGAGTTCAGTGGAAAAACTACTTACCTTACCCTAAACTTACCTAAGCCCATGAATCAAGAGGGTGGGAGCGCTGGGAGCAAGAATCCGCCATGATTCACAGAAAAGTAAGCTATAAATAAACTTGACAGCAGCCAGACATCCGCCAAGATCAGCTCAGAATGCAAATGATCCGCAAAGATCAGCTGAAATGTGACACAAAAACATCTGCAAGCCATGAGGCGTGCTGCAAGCTCCTAGGGGCTACCCTGCAGGTCACATACGCAAATAGAGGCGACGGCTGACTGCATTGGCTCGATATTAACTTTGCCTAAATTTCAGTTAGCCACATTAAATTTTTGTTTATTTCTGTTTAGGAGTTCCCTGCCAGCTGCGCTGACGTTTACTTTGAGTATTATAATGAAAGTGCCAATACTCCTCAGTCTGACTCGCAGGTATGGCAAAAATAATATTTAGCCTCTTGCAGCTCTTTCGTTGTTTAGAGGCTGGCATATTCTAGCCATTCAATGGATATATCAATATACAGTGGACAAGTGTTGACTAAACCATGCTATCCACTTGATAGCATTATTTATCTGTCGAAAAACCCTGGCCAGAGTTTTACCATTGATGTGTCTGTATAGGCGAAAAGCACAGAATTAGTTTTGATAAATCCCATTGGTTTTTGTTGGTTGACCATATGATTTTAATTCACAATAGTCTGAATAAACTGAAATAGTACATGTACATCTAGTTAATGACAGCTGTGTAATTTTAATTCTCTCTGCAGGAAAAAACACCAGGCAGTCAACTGTGTTCTGTACATGTCAAGCAACTTTACCAGGTACAATGAACAAACCTTAAGAAAAAAGGAAAAAAAATCATTGAGCTAAACTTGTACATATATACTTGATTGATGTCTCTAACTTATTTGCAGTTATAATGTTTAGCTTCTTGTGTAACGTGTCCATTCCTTGTATCCACATTTTTTATGAAATAAAGTCATGGTGATAGAGGTCAAACTTTTTCTTGGGAGGAAGGGGGTTTGGTGGCCAATAGGTTAGAAGAATGCACAAGAATCAGTGCAGGAACTTCTGGCAGTTCTGGTCTTGTGAGGTCCTACTTGTGTGTTCCTGGGTAAGACAGACTCAGAGAAGCAGTATTGCATGTTAGATCTAACGGCCTGTTCAAAAAGTGTAGTTAATAGAGAGCTTTAGATTGGACAACGAGTATGAGATTGAGTACAAGTACGACTTTTCAATTACAGTCTTCAGGCTTCCCATTATCACAACACATACCAATTTCATCCCATGAGCTACTCTCTCTGTCTAAAACCAATGTGAAGAACGTGGACTCTGGAAACGTCACTGGTTTGAAATTCGAAAATCGTACTCATACTCAATCTCGTACTCGTAGTCAAATCTAGAGCTCCCTAATATCGCGTACATGTACTACATCATGGTTAAGATTACTGTTACAACTGATCTTCAACTCTATTCATACTAACTGTACATTCTATCACATTTTTTCCTTCACAAGTTTTCAGAGAATCCAGGAGAAATTATGGAACAAGTAACAACTTGTTACAATGTACCAACTGATAAGCAGGTAATTTATTATCCATGTAAACTGTAGCTGTGATGCACACTTGCTTGGATATGCACAATGTAGTTTTTCCATGTGAAAGCCAAGTCTGCCTACAAGCCAAGTGGCCATCAGGCCAGAATCTATCCCGAGTTTTGTAGCAGTGACTAGGAGTATTTCTACTCCACCTGGATTGGATGCTAATCTATTGCAGGGTTATCCACAGTGTTAAATTTACTTGTATCATTTATGCACCTGGGTGGAGAAAAGCCATGTTAGAGCCAAATGGCTTGCTCAAAAAACACAATGCAATGTCCCCAGCCAGGGCTTGAACCCAGACTGGAGTCCAGTGCACTAACTACAGTACATTGTGTATGAGGCCACATGCAGTGCCACTTGTCTGGATGTACAGTTTTTTCACAAAGTTTGTTTGATGAGTGTTATTGTTACTATTTTCAGGTGAATCTGTTCAGTAGAATACGATTGGCCAAACACTTTCCTATCTATGAGAAGAGATTACAGTGTATCCAAGCTCGACTACAAGCTATCTCAGTGTTATGTAAGGACTGCTCTTGTGTTGTTGTTGTTTTTTTTCATTGAACTCAAGCTTAAATAAATATTAATTAGAAGGAATTTAGGATGGTCTGTATGATGAATTTTTTCACCTTACGGATTGCAGTACATTCTTCCATTTTTCAAGAAACCTGTTCTTTTTTGCTGTTTGGCAACAGTTTTAGCGTTGGCTTACATATACTTCATGATTAGTGTTTAAAAAAAATCTGCAAGGTAGGACAACAATTTTGGGAACAAACATCCTCAATTGCAACAAGCTTATGTACTATGTATTATTATTTCTTGTTGTAGTGTATTCAAACAGCACACAGGATGTTGTAAACCCACTGCTATACCAGGGATTCATTGAGGAAACAGTGGAATTGCTTGAGCTTGATCAGTCTCAGTTCAGTGTAAGTTTGCTTACACAACTACTTCAGCTACCCATAGCTGAATACATGTTATCTACAGTTAAATAAAATTATTTCTGACATCAACACAGATGAACTTGCATATTTTTGCTTATAAAGTTTTTGACAGTCTGAGACAAACCTTGTCTTCAAGTTAACTTAACTCAATGCTTGCCATGGACCACTATCAATCTTTGCCATTGTCAAGCTACATATAATAATATGGGTTCTTATCAGAAAATATCATTTAAAAATTGCAATTGAACAAGTAAACATGTGTAAGTTGCCAATGCCGGTTTACATGTTGACCTTTTTTCAGGATATTAGAACTGCAGCTATTCGGACACTTACTGCTCTTGTGCACATGGAGTGCAGTCCAAGGTACTTTGAACACAGCAATCTAAAGCATGTAGAAAAGTTCTTAAAGTAGTATGTATGTAGTATGTGTGTCAGGGAATCATTGAAGTCTTAAATTGTATATACAAGTTAACAAATAACCTTTTGCGTGACTACTCAGGACTCGCAAAAAACTTGAATTTCAGCTTGCCTTTCGGATATATAAAGTACTTTAGCTCACAAATTTTGTTTTCCTTGGGCAATTCTTAGTTTGTTCTGTGAATGATTTAGTGGGCAGAGGACTTGTCTGATCCCTTGCCTGTGTGACAAGTGAAAACTAAAAGTTACTTGCCCAGAAGGAGAATCTACTTGTCACAGAAAACCAGATGGCATGTTTTTTAGCTCTTTCACTGTATACAGTATCTAAGTGTACAGATTGCTTTCAAGAAGTTTTTAGCACCATTAGAACATTAACAGTGTGGTATGTGATTCTAACATACTCTGTTTGATATTTTGCCTGATTTTAGAGTGAACACTGTCATTGACTGTACAGGGCTAGCTTCTTATCATGGATATCTACCTACCCTGACAAGAAACTGCATTCAAGCTCTCACAGGTACAATACTCAATGGTTTCATCAAGGGCTGGGTACTGAGCAAATGGACCGGCTGTGAGGAGGATTTTACTTGGCTGATTTGACCATCAAATCGAGTGGAAGGTTTTTCTTGTAAAGAAATTTCATTCATATAGTTTGGCTCACCTGTGAAAAACAGTTGCCACCGTTCTGAAAACGTTAAGAAAATCCCTGATTACTGTTGAGTATGACATATTCAGTCAAAGTCCAAGGAAAGATTAATTTGGCAATTTTGTTTCTGTGCCTTTCAATAACATGGACTCTAAAATTCAAAGCTTAACCGACAAATGCATTTTTCACTACCCTCATCAAATGTTCTGCAGTTCCTCCCAGCTTTAAACTACTGCTAAGCACTGTTTCATTTTTGGAACTGTGCTCAATGATTTGATTGCCGTGTGCTTGGCAGTAGTCGGACGCTGGGAGGAGCCACCTTACATTTGATTGAAGGTACCAGAAAACACATTTTGCAGGTTGACAGGTCTTTGAATTTCTGTGTGTTATTGGAAGGTGCAGTAAACAGTGTATTTCACTGTCACTGTTGATGTTTATGAAATTCCAGTAGTTTTCGCAAACTGTTTTCACTTTTCTCTTTTTGAGTCTAGTGGATATTATTGACAGTGGATTTTCTCTCTTTGTGAATTTTAGATCCATTGGCGGATTCACTACCATTGCCTTTTGCTACTGGCTTGTTTTCATTCCTGTACCACTTAGCTTATTATGAAATTGGTAAGTACAATCAAAATAATTTATTGTTCTAGAGTCCAGTTACTCTCTCACTGTACATGTAACAATAAAATACATGTATCATGGTTTGCAAAACTGATAATATACACGTAAGGATTTCCCCTTGCATGTGATGAGGTGTTGCTAAAAATCATGTGGCGAGTGTTCATAGCCAGACAACTGTGCTTCATTACCATTTCATTCTTAAGAAAATCTGATCCTTAACTACAATATGTTCATCTTTTTGTTTCTCCTTATTCAGGTGCTGAAGCCCTGGTCTCTTGTGGCTTATTAGAAGCTCTTCTTAGAGTAGTGGAACATCAGGGAGGAGATAGTCATCTGACAGTAAGGATAAAATAATTCTCAGAAAAGTGCTGATCTGCCTCAAATCATGATCAATATTAGTTTAGTGGGAGCACATGCCAGATGCTTACTTTTCTGTTCTCATTATTAATGCAGGTATATTAATGTGCAATTTGTCTCATTAGTGATTTTAATCTGATTTCTGTGTTTGATCAAAAGTTTGTGACAAGAGCCATTCGCATCATGGAATGGATTGCCAACATGGACCTGTCTGGGTATCAGAATCAGAGTGGACTGACGGCTATTATCAACAGACTTGAGGTAATTTAGAACGCAAGTTTACAATTACAATCAATGCTAGCTTAGTATGTTTTGATCTTGACTTTAAGATGCCTCTTACAGTGTTTATGCTAGAGCAAAGTTCCTCATGTCAATTATAATGTGTTAAATCATTATTACAAAGAAGGCCATTCACAATTAAGTACCAGTACATGACAGGCACAAACTTCAGGAGCAAAATAGAAATCATATGAAACACCCAGGAAAACATCCATGAGACCACTGACAGAGAGCAGTTAAGGTTAATCAGCATTTTCCTGAAATTGATCTTAGCTAAGGTTACATTTGGTGGTACTGTAGCATTTAACTGCAGCCATACAGTGTAGTTGATCACATTACTCATTCACATTGCTCTTGAAAAGAGCTGCCATGAAGCATACCTGGGTTCATGTAAAACTTGTGTATCCTACATTACATGTATGTTACCAGGACTTAATTTTGAGTTATTCATGGTGCTTTAGTAGGTATACATCTGACATGTACTTAATTTATTTATTATTTTTGTTTGTCGTTTGAAAAATACAGCAAGAAATAAAGAAATGTCAACCCCATCATGGAGCCATATTGTCCCCAGATCTCCCCTCTGCTCTATCAAACCAGCAAGAAGGAATTGCCATGGAAACCAGTGATAACAGGGAGCCCAGTCTGATGCTTCTTCACAGTCACACCATCAGAAGAAGTCCCTATGGAAACTGAACAGCCTTACGTCAACAATACAGAAGATAACAAATGGAAGTGGATGAGCATGATACTGGAAAAGACAAGTCACAGGTTGAGCTTTGCAGAGGCAGGTCCTCGCTCGTCAGTGAGTCATCTCAGTAAGAAACCGTTGCTTGCCACAGAGAGCTGCTCTGATCAAGGCTGTCCTTAGCTTTTTGAAAAAGTCCATTCCTGT
>JAHPZR010013117.1:2500-17500 GCA_019787425.1 Platygyra sinensis
TGTAAAATTGTTATCCATGCAGTAGGTAGGATATCATGTTTTATTGACTCTGTGTATAGAAAAAGAAGACACCGTTGGGTAGTAGAGATGGGCTGAACGGCCTGCAGCTGGCTGAACAGGTATCAGAGTGGGTAAGAGGAAGGAGCATGGAGACTGGAAGATGTTCATCAGGCCCCGGTTGTTCAAAGGTTGGATAACGCTATCCATCGGATAAATCACTATCCAGTGGATAAGTGTTAACAAAACAAACCACACTATCCACTGGATAGTGATTTATCCGGTGGATAGCGTTATCCACTTTTCGAACAACCGGGGCCAGGTGCCTTAAGATAATCTGATTAAAGAGTTAGCCATAAAAAAGCTTGTAAAGTAACATTATGTGCCTATTAAAATAGAAGAGGAGAGAACTAGAAAGGTTCAAAAGTTTGTCTTCTTAAGGAGATTAATGCACCCAGTTTGAAACATGATGAAATATATTTACCTAAAATCATCTCGACTCGGTCTGAGAACATTCTTGTTCCTTCTCCCTCCCAGTCGCACTCCAACAGAAGAAAAACAGCAAAATGTTGTGTTCCAACAATTTACCAAATTCGTCTATTCGTTTCTTCCGAAATCCTTCGAGCCACCAAACTAGGCTTCTTGAAGATTCCCTCCTCTCGCGTTTGACCATGTTTGTTTGACTCTGGACAACCGCGCTGCGTAATTTTTGAGGCCAAAGATAATTTCATTGTGAACAACTGAGTTGTTCAAAATGAAATTATCAAAGAAAGGATATCACTATGGAAAATAAGAGTCTTATGTCTCTGTCTCACTATTATTTTCCCAGGGAAGAGAGGCCACTACAAGGAAGCGTTTCCATGTTCTAAATTCGTGCACTTTAATTTGTTTTAGGACCAGTGTGGGAAGGAGGCCAGAAAGATGAAGACAACAGCCTTCACAAAGCGATGTACAACTCTCTGTCGGAGTGCCACTCAAGGCTTCTTACCAGCGTGTCTGTTCCCGCTATAAGCAGCGGTATCTTTGGTTTCCCGAAGGCGCGATGCGCTAAGATTCTGTTCTCTGCCGCGCTGGAATTTTTCCGCGCGGAGCCTAAGAGCTCTGTTCAGCTGGTTCGTCTTACAAACTTTGACAAGGCCACCGTGGAGGTGTTCAGGGAAGCTGCAGCTGATCTAGATGATGAGCCCGATGTTAGAGTTCAGTTTGGTCAAATATCATGACTTTTATTTATCTGTTTCGGTACTTGCTAGATATGCCCTGAAGAAGTCACGCTAAATTTTATGCGTCTCTCGCAACCGTTCTCGCTGTTTCCTTACACTCTCCGCCTTCCAGACAAGCGAACAACTTTTTATCCAATCAGCACCTTGGATTTCAAAGTTTCGCGCCTTTTTTCCCTGTGGGAGAAAACCGAGTTTACAATTTTCATGTGTTTTTTTATCGTAAGCTCTCATTGGTGCCGTGAGATGTTTCATCATTTTGTCTATTTTCCTGTTATTGGTGCTGAAAATGTGACTTTTTAATAGTCCAAGCCTGGATATCAGTGACATCGGGCAGTTTTACTTTAAGTTTTTCACGTGAATTCATCGAATTCTAAAATCGGAAATCTTAAGGCCCTCCGAGTTTTCAGTGATATTTATTAACAACAGTATAAGACCTAAAAAGTTTATATTTTCCAGCACGTTGTTCTGCTCGATAGCATCCTTTAGTTTGAAGGTAGATCATTTTTAAAATGCAAGTGTTCCTAGTTTATGTAAAGGATTAGTGCCTTGTGAAGGTGAACTGCCGCTCTAAATAACCGAAGTAAATTCCAGATGTTTGATTGATAACTGGCCGCCACGTTGGTGCTCCTCGACAGGCTACAAATATGGCGCGGCGTTTCCGTATTGAACTATGTAAATTTTTGTGATTTGTGAGGGATAATCACCATACGGAAAACCTGACCCACCTGAGGCTCGGAGAAAATGATTGGTATTTACTCTTCAATGAGAATCCAAATTCTTGACTGTTTTTTTTCAATAGATTCGATTATACTTTTTCGCGTGGCTAGAATGAGGGCAAGCAGTTTGTGTGTGTGTGTGTAAGGCAATGATAATGTACAGTGTTTTTGCGAGAATCGCTGCTTATTTTTAGCATGGAGAACCTTTGCTGTAACACCCCATCCATAGTACGCTGGAGAAATTTGAAAACGCTGCCATATTTGTTACTGTCAGGCCTACCGTCCACACTAATCCGTCATGAAAACGGAACTGCGGAAAAAAATGAAAACGCCAGTTTTTCGTTTTCGCGTTGTCGGAAAACATTTTGAAGACGGAGCTTTTCGTAAACGATGACGTCACGACCGTCACGTGATTTCCCTGCAGCATGAGTTTCCCTCAAAAACAATCCAATATGAGCGGTGATTCTGTTTTCAAAATTTGTCTGATGTAGTGTCGATGGAAAGCATTTGATGCGCCGTTTTCAAATTTCCCTGGCATGAACCTAAGCTGTTGTTAATGCTCGGGACGAATACTCCTTTTGCAGATGGTGTACGAAATGACTGAACCTTGAAAATTGTACGGTATTACAGACCAAAGCCAAAAAAATCGATGCCTCATTCCAGGCTTCTATAATTATTACACGATTAAACTACATCACCGCAGCTAACCAGATATGCTTCCATTTGGGTAAACATTTGAGAAGGGCTGCAAACTTGCTAATGTTGATGTGGGAAAAAAAATTAGTTCCTTAGTAAACAAAATGCCCAATGCCAAGCCATAGTAAAAAACACCCATTTGAGATAAAAAATGGTCAAGTTCTTTTACCCTTTGGGCCGCACGTCTATGTAGCCTATATAACGGTGTAACTCTTAGTTATGCTAAATTTAATTCAGTAGATATGTACATATATTTCAAAACACATTGTTGGTTAACGGCAACACGTACACTTAAGTGACTTCCACGTGTTCAAGTTCTTTGTACAGCGAGATTGATAAAAAAAATATTTTTCAAACAACCCTGGTATAATTTTTTCTTGCTGCTGGCGTTTGTGGGAGTGTGGAGATGAACACACGCCTCCGTGATTCGCCCAGCCAGAGATTAGGCAGGAGTTGAATTATATGGGAAAGTCGAACAGTCGAGAGCATTGTGGAACCAAGGGGGAATATTACACGGGACAGGGATAGGTCGTTTTGAGAATTATTTTTTGCAATTCTGTCAGTTTTCTCACCACCATTTTTACCCAACAACTATTAAGCTAAGCAGTGGGAGCCTACTGGGTTTTGCCATGGTTCGTACCTGCGGCTCTTTTGAATGCAGATATCCTGGTTGTTGATGCTTGTGAGCGAACTTTAATAAGCGGGGTTTATGAGCAGTTTTTCGAATCTAATCCATGTTCTAAAATGCAGGAATTTGCGTTAGATGTTAGATACTTGTTTTCCCAAAAAGAAATTAAAAATCTCCTCAGTGAACCGGCATTTAATATAACCGATGCGCTTTGTTAATTTTTAGAGCACGCCATCTGGTAGAGAGAGGACCCTGGGAACGAGGTTGTTTAATTTGATGCCATGTTTGCCTCAGGACTGTCCCAGATAAGCTTTTTGACTTTTATTTGGGCATGGCAATGCTTACTAGAAATTTTGCATCAGTAAAAAAGGCAACTAGGCTAGAAAAAGTTTGATATTACATTAATTTTAGGTCATAACGGATGACCGTTCATTTGCGTGTTTTCATATTTGCTAACCGCAGGCATTAGAGCGTTAGTAACAAGATGGGAGGAATATATTTTTAAGAAGAAAAGGTAGAACGTAATTTTACTAGAGATATATTATATTCCGGGAAGCTCAAAGAATAGCTGTTTTCAGATAGAGTTGGAGAATTTCCAGTACATTTTATACGCGAAAGTTCCAATGTTATCATGCAGTTAAGACACTTATGTACGCTAAAATGTTACGACGTTGTACACTGAGTTTTCTTTTGTCATATTTGAAGAGCCTATCCTTGGTATTAAAAAATCTTCTGACGCTAAGATTCAAATAAATTTTGTAAAAACAAAGTTGCAATTAAAGGTGTCAACATCAATCTAAAGACATCCGTTTGAGGTTGTCAAACAAGTAATGCATGCCAGTACACAATAACAACTGTACGTGACACCATAATGTTAAATATACCGCCATAAATTACTTTTGTATTGTTGTCAGTTACCCTATTTTTTTGTTATTTTTAGTAAGCTTAACACCAAGCCGGCAACGCTGAGGACAACGTTGATTAAAAAACGAGTCATATTTTACCGACGAATATCGCGGTACCCTATTAAAAGTCGTTTACTTTGTCTATCGCTGTCAAAGCTATCACGAAATTGAATCTGAGGACACTGTCGAAAAAATCGAAATAAAAATTTAGAAACGTAGACTTTGGTCATTTTACGTTGTTGTTTTGCAGGCGACGGCAAAGAAATGTACCAAGAATAACGCACGTGCACGGCTATTGTTCTGCTCATTAAATTTTTTATTTAGCGACGTTGCCGTTGACTTCGTGGAAATGTATTAATTATCGACGAAGAACTTCGAATGTATACTCTGTTGAACTGAAGCTATGAAATGAGAGGGAAACTATTTAAAACGCAAATATAGACCATTCTGAGAAGAATTAATTCTTCGTAAACTCAGTTTCAGCTTTTTTTTTCACCACCAATTGTCTTCCAAATTTTAAGCCAAGCTGCAGTGGGAACATTCAGCTTTCTGCCATCACAGTCAGTTAAATGCAGATATCCCAGCCGAAATTGTTTGTTGTAGCTCGTCGGCGAAGTGTAAGCAGGGTTTGTAACCATTTGTGCAAAATACTTTTAATCTAATGCGGGAGCTACTGATGTTTTTATCCCACTACTTGTTTTGACACTGAAAAGAAGCAATAAAGCCTATTGTGTCACGAAAATATTTGCCTCGGGAAAATTGATATGATATATATTTTTTCTTAGCCGTGTTAATACAAATTTTGTGTCAGATAAACAACAACTGCTTCAAAAAGTCTGATATGTCATGCAATTCAGTCTCAACGGATGGAGTTTAGTTGCGTATTTTTCATATTTTTATAAACCGTGGGCATAAGGAGACGTTATCAACAAAACAGGGAGGAATATATTTTTTAGAACAAAAACTAAGATAAACGTATTTTTTTCAGAAGATATTTTATATTTCGGGGACTGCTCAAAGATCTCAAAGTACTTTGCTGATATCATCATAAAGTGTAAGCTCTTGTCCTCGTTACGTGCAAAGGATCCACTAATTTTTTATTTGTAAATGACGCTTCGCAGCAAAAGTGTTTTCAACTGGGCAGCACTGGCAGCCTTACGGCGTTCTTTAATTGTACGACTGAAGAGTCTTTCCTTGGTATTGTAAAATTCTCCAATATTAACATTTAACGCAATATATTTTATCAAATATGTTTTTGGCAGAAACGAACTGGTTGCTGCTGAATTACAAATCTGTATTTTTTTTGTATAAGAATGTTGCTTTTCCGACTCAGGCTGAATATTCTTTTTTTCTTCCGATTTTGGGCTGAAAATATTCTTAGTAATTTTCTTATTATTCTTAAATTATGCTTTAAGACGTTTTATATTTAATTCTCTTTTGCGGTTTAGTTTATCATTCCGTGTCTTTTGTGCTGAATACTGCCATATGTAATTCCATGTACCGTTTCATCGAACTGTCATTTAGCGCTGAACGTTTTTCCTACAGCTATAGTGCAGGTTTTTTCGTTTTGTTCGCATAGTTTCCTTCATCGTTCAGAGAAAGGAATAATTTTATAACGTTTTTTAGGTAAAAAACATAAAATTGTATTGTTCTTTACAGATTGTTTCAACACGCAAATTATATCTAATCCTTTTCAAAATCTCGGCTTGGCTTTATTCTTAAAATATTTCTTAAAAATTTCGCAAATTTAGCCTCGATATCCTTGTAAAATATATTCTTATAGAAAAAAACAAGAGGAGTTGCATACGTCAAAAATCGTCCATCACTCCCTCGAGTCAGGTTATCTAAGTCAGTTTAAGTGCCACTATGGATCAAATTTTTACTTCTGGATTTTTTAGGTGGATCACAAAGAATTTTTATAAAGAATGAAAAACGCCGTTTCCGTTTGCAATAGCTGCAGTACCATAGCTTCATGCATGCACCAAATACTAGCCTACAATGGTTGCATTCCAGCGCTGTCCTGAGTTATCGTAATATTTTCTCATGATTCCGGGCTGACCTTAGACAGTTTTTCCCTCCTTATTTGGATTTTTTTTCCATTTTCAGATATTTTCGACCTTCAAATGAAGCTTTACATCCTCTCCACTGATTGTAATGATGTAATTGCAAATTAGCTCGTCGGTGTGCACCGGTGCAGCGTTTGGATCGTCCTGTAGCGTGAAGAATTGGTGTGTGTATAATCACCCCGGAGATCACATGCCACGCCGAGCTACCAAAATGCATCACAATTGACCCTTCAGTAATTTTTCAGGTTTTCCTTACGCTTTTACCTGCTTACTCAGAAAGATAGAGCGCCGAGAGAAACTAGAGTGTTATTTTTCTTTGGTCAAATTAGATTATATTTTAATTTTGAGATAGAAAAAAAACCGCAAAGGGTTGAATAGGGCAGCTAGATCACGTTTTCAAAACGGAAAACCACATGCATTCTGAATCTTTCACGAGTTACTGGACTCGCTTGATCAACTCTCGCTTTGCCGGAAGGACAAAGGATATAATCGGATCTCGACGTTTCACAAGGTATAAGAGCCGGTCACTCCATTTGACGCTAAACAAAACAAAATCGAGTAAACACTAAAACTCTCTAATTTGTCCCGAAACTATATTCCTGCTGCGTAGATTTTGGCCGACTAATTTCGATAGAGTAGGCGTTAAACCAAAGAATATTCGCCAGACGTGTGCTACATATCGTCCTTCTCCTAAACCCCCATTTTAAACAACGCGAAAACCTTATATAAAAAAATAAATGCATTTTAAAATATACACTTATTAATATGCGTCCGTTCATTTTAGCGTCAACTGGACTGCTATAAATATTTACAACGTGCTGTCAAGCTTTACTGCAGCAGTGTTTTGGTATCAATAATCGTCTAGTCTCGCCTCGAAACACATGATATATATCACAGTCTTAAAAAATAACAAAAACAATATTGAGTAAAATTGTTGGTACTTGACATGATAAAAGAAACTACCACGTCTTTGGAATATCCAGCTGTTTTTTCCTCAAAAACAAAGCCTCGGCGACGAAGCTAACTTACAATTGAAGTTTTTTTTTGAGAATTTGTTGAAGAGGCAGAGAAAGAAAGGAAGTGTTTTTTATTAAGCACTTTTATCATCGCGCAATGTATTTTTGTTTTTCAGTCCGGTCTCAGTTGATCAGCTCGACTGATTTGTCGCTACTTCTCGACTATGAAAAAATTCTGAATCAACTGATTGAACCTTAAGATACTTTGTTTGAACGAGTTCCAAGTTTGTTTTCGTCGCTATTTGTTATTAGATGTCCCTCCTAATACTGTACAACACGCAACTGTGAATGATTCACTTTTTGGTTACTCGCGATGCATACTAAAGCGGACAAAATATTCGTAGTTCGCACGGAACTTGCTGCGATAACATTAACAATACGTGGTATAGCTAGCCGCTCCTTGAGAGTAAGCGGTTTATTTTTAGCTATTCACGGACTTTGACCATTTCGAGAATTTTTTGAATGAATTGTTTGTCAGTCCGTTACTTCGTAAATTAACTTCATGCCTAAAGCATCTTTCGTAAGGAATTTTTCTTTCGCTTTATGGTGACGTTTAAGAAAAAAATTATCGCTTAACTGACGTTGCATTCAGACGTTTGTTCATTCTGGGTGTTTTTTGTTTTGATTATATTTTGAGAACTCGTTTATTTTCAGAAAGGTAATTTCGAAGGGAGGGCTAAGCTAAGCGCTCCCAGCTAAAATAATTAGTTACATTGCAAAAACACGAAAACATGAATTTATAAAACACCGGAGATCTTTTTACGCGGCTTTTTGACGTGCCCTTTCGAATGTTTAAACGCGCTTGTACAACTCAATATTGTGTGTATTAGTCATGAAAAGTAAACCGCATTGAAGCGTACGGATGTCGCGTGATTTTTGGCCGCAGGATTGCGGCGGCCTCCCTGGTTTACTACCGGAAAGGAAATAATTTTTCTTAAGTTGGCGGATTTCGATAGCATCAGACAGTCTTCCGTTGCTTTAAAGGATAATTTACGGTTTGTTGTGTTTTTGCAATGTAACTATTATTTTAGCTGGGAGCGCTTAGCTTAGCCCCTCCCTTCGAAATTACCTTTCTTTGAATAACGAGTCAAAATATAATCAAAACAAAACAACACCCAGAATGAACAAACGTCTGAATGCAACGTCAGTTTAAGCGATAATTTTTTTTCTTAACGTCACCATAAAAGCGAAAGAAAATTCCTTACGAAAGATGCTTTAGGCATGAAGTAATTTACGAAGTAACGGACTGACAAACAAATCATTCAAAATTCTCGAAATGGTCCAAAGTCCGTGAATAGCTAAAAATAAACCGCTTACTCTCAAGGAGCCGGCTAGCTATACAACGTATTGTTAATTGTATCGCAGCAATTTCCGTGCGTAACTACGAATATTTGTCCCGCTTTTCAGTATGCATTTCGCGAGTAACCAAAAGTGAATCATTCACAGTTGCGTGTTGTACAGTATTAGGAGGTACATCTAATAACAATAGCGACGAAAACAACTTGAACTCGTTCAAAACAAAGTACTTAAGGTTCAATCAGTTGATTCAGAATTATTTCATAGTCGAGTAGCGACCAATCAAGTCGCTGCTTCAACTGAGACCGACTGAAAAACAAGAAATACATTGCGCGATGATAAAATTGCTTAATAAAACACTCCTTTCTTTCTCTGCCTCTTCAACAAATTCTCAAAAAAAAACTTCAATTGTAAAGTTAGCTTCGTCGCCGAGGCTTTGTTTTTGAGGAAAAACAGCTTGGATATTCCAACGACGTGAGTTAGTGTCTTTTTATCATGTCAAGTACCAACAATTTTACTCAATATTTTTTTTGTTATTTTTTAAGACTTGTGATATATATCATGTGTTTCGAGGCGAGACAGACGATATTGATACCAAAACTGCTGCAGTAAAGCTTGACAGCACGTGTAAATATTTATAGGCAGTCCAGTTGACGCTAAAATGACGGACGCATATTAATAAGTGTATATTTTTAAAATGCATTTATTTTTATATCAGGTTTTTCTCGTTGTTAAAATGTGGGTTTAGGAGAAGGACTGTATATGGAGCTACAAACGTTGGGCTAATATTCTTTGGTTTAAGCCTCTCTATCGAAATTTGTCGGCAAAATCTACTGCAGCAGCGATATAGTTTCGGGACAACTTAGAGAGTGAGTGTTTACTCGATTTTGTTTTGTTTAGCGTCAAATGGAGTGACCGGCTTTATATCCTTGTGAAACGTGAGTTCCATTATATCCTTTGTCCTTCCTGCAAAGCGAGAGTTGATCAAGCGAGTTCCATTAACTCGTGAATTTCATGAATGCATGTGTTTTCCGTTTTGCAAAACGTGATCTAGCTGCCCTATTCCACCCTTTGCGGTTTTTCTATCTCAAAAATTAAAATATAATAATTTGACCAAAGAAATAACACTCTAGTTCTCTCGGCGCTCTATCTTTCTGAGTACAGCAGTTAAAATGCGTACAGGAAACCTGAAAATACTGAAGGGTCACTTGTGATGCATTTTGGTAGCTCGGCGTGGCATGTTATCTCCGGGGTGGATTATTACACACACAATTTCTTCACGCTACAGACGATCCAACGCTTGCACCGTGCAGCACCGACGAGCTAATTTGCAATTACATCATTACATCAGTGGATGAGGATTTTAAAAGGCTTCATTTGAATGTGAAAATATCTGAAAATGGAAAAAAATCCAAATAAGGAGGAAAACTGTCTAAGGTCAGCCCGGATCATGAGAAAATATACGATAACTCAGACAGCGCTGAATGCAACATTGTAGGCTAGTATTTGGTGCATGCATGAAGCTATGGTTACTGGCAGATATTTGCAAACGGTAAACGGCGTTTTCATTCTTTTATAAAATTCTTTGTGATCCACCTAAAAAATCCAGAAGTAAAAATTTGATCATAGTGGCACTTTAACTGACTTGATAACCTGACTCGAGCGAGTGATGGACGATTTTGACGTATGCACTCCTCTTTTTTTTTCTATAAGAATATATTTTACAAGGATATCGAGGCTGAAATTTGCGAAATTTTAAGAATATTTTAAGAATAAAGCCAAGGCCGAGATTTTGAAAAGGATAGATATAATTTTGCGTGTTGAAACATCTGTAAATACAATACAATTTTATGTTTTTACCTAAACCGTATAAAATTATTCCTTTCTCTGAACGGTGAAACTAGCGAACAAAACGAAAAAACCTGCACTATAGCTGTAGGAAAACGTTCAGCGCTAAATGACAGTTCGATGAACGGTACATGTATTACATATGTGCAGTATTCAGCACAAAAGACACGGATGATAAACTAAACCGCAAAAGAGAATTAAAATATCAAACGTCTTAAGCTATAATTTAAGAATAATAAGAATAATACAAGAATATTTTCAGCCCAAAATCGGCAGAAAAATAAGAATATTCAGCCTGAGTCGGAAAAGCAACATTCTTATACAAAAAAAAGATTGTAATTCAGCAGCAACCAGTTCGTTTCTGCAAAACATATTTGATAAATATATTGCGTTAAAATGTTAATATTGGAAGATATTTACAATACCAAGGAAAGACTCTTCAGTCGTACAATTAAAGAACGCCGTAGGCTGCCAGTGCTGCCAAGTTGAAACACTTTTGGCTGCGAAACCGTCATTTACAAATAAAAATTAGTGGATCCTTTGCACGTAACGAGGACAAGAGCTTACACTTTATGATGATATCAGCAAAGTACTTTGAGATCTTTGAGCAGTCCCCGAAATATAAAATATCTTCTGAAAAAAATACGTTTATCTTAGTTTTTGTTCTAAAAAAATATATTCCTCCCTGTTTTGTTGATAACGTCTCCTTATGCCCACGGTTTATAAAAATATGAAAAATACGCAACTAAACTCCATCCGTTGAGACCTGAATTGCATGACATATCAGACTTTTTGAAGCAGTTGTTGTTTTATCCTGACACAAAATTTGTATTAACACGGCTAAGAAAAAATATATATCATATCAATTTTCCCGAGGCAAATATTTTCGTGACACAATAGGGCTTTATTGCTTCTTTTCAGTGTCAAAACAAGTAGTGGATAAAAACATCAGTAGCTCCCGCATTAGATTAAAAGTATTTTGCACAAATGGTTACAAACCCTGCTTACACTTCGCCGACGAGCTACAACAAACAATTTCGGCTGGGATATCTGCATTTAACTGACTGTGATGGCAGAAAGCTGAATGTTCCCACTGCAGCTTGGCTTAAAATTTGGAAGACAATTGGTGGTGAAAAAAAAAGCTGAAACTGAGTTTACGAAGAATTAATTCTTCTCAGAATGGTCTATATTTGCGTTTTAAATAGTTTCCCTCTCATTTCATAGCTTCAGTTCAACAGAGTATACATTCGAAGTTCTTCGTCGATAATTAATACATTTCCACGAAGTCAACGGCAACGTCGCTAAATAAAAAATTTAATGAGCAGAACAATAGCCGTGCACGTGCGTTATTCTTGGTACATTTCTTTGCCGTCGCCTGCAAAACAACAACGTAAAATGACCAAAGTCTACGTTTCTAAATTTTTATTTCGATTTTTTCGACAGTGTCCTCAGATTCAATTTCGTGATAGCTTTGACAGCGATAGACAAAGTAAACGACTTTTAATAGGGTACCGCGATATTCGTCGGTAAAATATGACTCGTTTTTTAATCAACGTTGTCCTCAGCGTTGCCGGCTTGGTGTTAAGCTTACTAAAAATAACAAAAAAATAGGGTAACTGACAACAATACAAAAGTAATTTATGGCGGTATATTTAACATTATGGTGTCACGTACAGTTGTTATTGTGTACTGGCATGCATTACTTGTTTGACAACCTCAAACGGATGTCTTTAGATTGATGTTGACACCTTTAATTGCAACTTTGTTTTTACAAAATTTATTTGAATCTTAGCGTCAGAAGATTTTTTAATACCAAGGATAGGCTCTTCAAATATGACAAAAGAAAACTCAGTGTACAACGTCGTAACATTTTAGCGTACATAAGTGTCTTAACTGCATGATAACATTGGAACTTTCGCGTATAAAATGTACTGGAAATTCTCCAACTCTATCTGAAAACAGCTATTCTTTGAGCTTCCCGGAATATAATATATCTCTAGTAAA
The DNA here is from genome assembly GCA_019787425.1 of Platygyra sinensis. NCBI lineage: Eukaryota > Metazoa > Cnidaria > Anthozoa > Scleractinia > Merulinidae > Platygyra > Platygyra sinensis. The sequence goes on from JAHPZR010013117.1 coordinate 14,893, forward strand.
ATTACGTTCTACCTTTTCTTCTTAAAAATATATTCCTCCCATCTTGTTACTAACGCTCTAATGCCTGCGGTTAGCAAATATGAAAACACGCAAATGAACGGTCATCCGTTATGACCTAAAATTAATGTAATATCAAACTTTTTCTAGCCTAGTTGCCTTTTTTACTGATGCAAAATTTCTAGTAAGCATTGCCATGCCCAAATAAAAGTCAAAAAGCTTATCTGGGACAGTCCTGAGGCAAACATGGCATCAAATTAAACAACCTCGTTCCCAGGGTCCTCTCTCTACCAGATGGCGTGCTCTAAAAATTAACAAAGCGCATCGGTTATATTAAATGCCGGTTCACTGAGGAGATTTTTAATTTCTTTTTGGGAAAACAAGTATCTAACATCTAACGCAAATTCCTGCATTTTAGAACATGGATTAGATTCGAAAAACTGCTCATAAACCCCGCTTATTAAAGTTCGCTCACAAGCATCAACAACCAGGATATCTGCATTCAAAAGAGCCGCAGGTACGAACCATGGCAAAACCCAGTAGGCTCCCACTGCTTAGCTTAATAGTTGTTGGGTAAAAATGGTGGTGAGAAAACTGACAGAATTGCAAAAAATAATTCTCAAAACGACCTATCCCTGTCCCGTGTAATATTCCCCCTTGGTTCCACAATGCTCTCGACTGTTCGACTTTCCCATATAATTCAACTCCTGCCTAATCTCTGGCTGGGCGAATCACGGAGGCGTGTGTTCATCTCCACACTCCCACAAACGCCAGCAGCAAGAAAAAATTATACCAGGGTTGTTTGAAAAATATTTTTTTTATCAATCTCGCTGTACAAAGAACTTGAACACGTGGAAGTCACTTAAGTGTACGTGTTGCCGTTAACCAACAATGTGTTTTGAAATATATGTACATATCTACTGAATTAAATTTAGCATAACTAAGAGTTACACCGTTATATAGGCTACATAGACGTGCGGCCCAAAGGGTAAAAGAACTTGACCATTTTTTATCTCAAATGGGTGTTTTTTACTATGGCTTGGCATTGGGCATTTTGTTTACTAAGGAACTAATTTTTTTTCCCACATCAACATTAGCAAGTTTGCAGCCCTTCTCAAATGTTTACCCAAATGGAAGCATATCTGGTTAGCTGCGGTGATGTAGTTTAATCGTGTAATAATTATAGAAGCCTGGAATGAGGCATCGATTTTTTGGCTTTGGTCTGTAATACCGTACAATTTTCAAGGTTCAGTCATTTCGTACACCATCTGCAAAAGGAGTATTCGTCCCGAGCATTAACAACAGCTTAGGTTCATGCCAGGGAAATTTGAAAACGGCGCATCAAATGCTTTCCATCGACACTACATCAGACAAATTTTGAAAACAGAATCACCGCTCATATTGGATTGTTTTTGAGGGAAACTCATGCTGCAGGGAAATCACGTGACGGTCGTGACGTCATCGTTTACGAAAAGCTCCGTCTTCAAAATGTTTTCCGACAACGCGAAAACGAAAAACTGGCGTTTTCATTTTTTTCCGCAGTTCCGTTTTCATGACGGATTAGTGTGGACGGTAGGCCTGACAGTAACAAATATGGCAGCGTTTTCAAATTTCTCCAGCGTACTATGGATGGGGTGTTACAGCAAAGGTTCTCCATGCTAAAAATAAGCAGCGATTCTCGCAAAAACACTGTACATTATCATTGCCTTACACACACACACACAAACTGCTTGCCCTCATTCTAGCCACGCGAAAAAGTATAATCGAATCTATTGAAAAAAAACAGTCAAGAATTTGGATTCTCATTGAAGAGTAAATACCAATCATTTTCTCCGAGCCTCAGGTGGGTCAGGTTTTCCGTATGGTGATTATCCCTCACAAATCACAAAAATTTACATAGTTCAATACGGAAACGCCGCGCCATATTTGTAGCCTGTCGAGGAGCACCAACGTGGCGGCCAGTTATCAATCAAACATCTGGAATTTACTTCGGTTATTTAGAGCGGCAGTTCACCTTCACAAGGCACTAATCCTTTACATAAACTAGGAACACTTGCATTTTAAAAATGATCTACCTTCAAACTAAAGGATGCTATCGAGCAGAACAACGTGCTGGAAAATATAAACTTTTTAGGTCTTATACTGTTGTTAATAAATATCACTGAAAACTCGGAGGGCCTTAAGATTTCCGATTTTAGAATTCGATGAATTCACGTGAAAAACTTAAAGTAAAACTGCCCGATGTCACTGATATCCAGGCTTGGACTATTAAAAAGTCACATTTTCAGCACCAATAACAGGAAAATAGACAAAATGATGAAACATCTCACGGCACCAATGAGAGCTTACGATAAAAAAACACATGAAAATTGTAAACTCGGTTTTCTCCCACAGGGAAAAAAGGCGCGAAACTTTGAAATCCAAGGTGCTGATTGGATAAAAAGTTGTTCGCTTGTCTGGAAGGCGGAGAGTGTAAGGAAACAGCGAGAACGGTTGCGAGAGACGCATAAAATTTAGCGTGACTTCTTCAGGGCATATCTAGCAAGTACCGAAACAGATAAATAAAAGTCATGATATTTGACCAAACTGAACTCTAACATCGGGCTCATCA
>JAHPZR010013117.1:22500-25000 GCA_019787425.1 Platygyra sinensis
CGAGTTTTCCATGATCAAAGTTAAAGCATTTGTTCTGTGAGTAGTAACAATACAATCATTTAATAACATGTTTTCCAGCATTACAATGCATAAAATATATGCTTGTTTTTATTTCTACTGCAATTAAAGCCTGTTTTGGACTCTTCTGCTATTTTTCAAATTTCTTATCTTTTTGCCTTTTTATTTTCTGAAAGCATATTGCTTTTCCATGACTTTCCAAGACTTCACTAAAATTCCATGACTTTCCAGCCCTGGAAATTGAAACAAAAAATTCCATGACTTTCCAGGTTTTCCATGACCTGTACGAACCTTGCATGAGGAATGAAAACAAAAACGGTCCCAGTGATCATTGGAGCTCTAGGGTTGTCAAGAAGGAACCAGAAACCTACATTGACAAGATCCCAGACAATATCAGAATAACAGAGCTACAGAAGACCATTCTCCCTGGAAATGTTCACATACTTAGGAAGAGTCTATCTATCAAGTAGTCCAGCAGACTTATGACTGCCCTAAGTTCATGGATTGAACTCAGCAACACGTTACTATTTAAAGAGTAAGACGTTAAGGACTTACATAATAACAATAACATTTAACAATAACTGCAATCACAACAACAACAACAACAACAACAACTATAATGATAATAATAATAATACTACTACTACTAATAATAATAATAATAATAATAAATGCATGTATTAAAAGATAGATACTTATTTCACAGTGGAATAACTTACATGTAGTACATAACCAGGATAAGTAGATACACTAAAAGCTAAAGATAGATATAAGAAAAATGTCTTGTCATTAATGTTCTTGAAAACTTGGATTTCCTGGATATTTACCCCTACACTAGGGTATTCAACATAACTGTCTGGGCTAAACTAATAAATGTACATATCATTTGAATGATGGTTTAACAGAGAGAAGACAAAATTATTAATGGCATCTATTACCCTCTATCCTTTTAGTTGCTTTCTTGTCAAATGAGGAGAATATGACTGTAGCATGAACAGCAGCCTAAAATTGAACACTAGCAATTAAATTAAGTTAATTTCCTTGGTAAAAATTACTTTGGTAGAAAACCGTTTTAATTAAGACATCTCTCTTAATTTGATTACAAAACATCAAGCAATTTACCTTCATTTATCACATTTAGTAAGAATAAAATGTTTCAAACACTAAATAATAGTTCTGAACAAGAAGGCACTAGAATGATGGCATTAGAATGAATCCTACATACAGTAACTGTATTGATATTTAATTGCCTTGGACAACCAGAGAAGTTAAATCCTCTGTCAAAATGGTAGAAGTGTTCTGCCTAAATAATGGACATTTGGATAATTCAAAATAAGGAAGCTATAATGCATGGCATGGTTGAATAATTGTAATATCCAGTTGAAGCTTCAAATCTTCTAATCAAAACTCAAAAAAACACTGTATAAATTTATATTTAAACAATAGCCTCCAACTGGCGGAAAATATGCTGGGATATTTGTCCGCAGACATTATCTGTTCCAAGAAGTGAACAGTTTTCCAAGAGTGTAGCTCGAGGAAAACTGTGAGCTTCTAGGAACAGACAATGTTTAAGGGCAGATATCCGAGCATCTTTTTGCCCCAAATGGAAGCAATAATATTGTGTTTATTATCCTTCAAATATTTTTCGCATCGCACACAGTTTTGAAAATTGGGGAATATTCTTGGATACTCCCCAGTTTTAGCTGGGGAATATTTGGTCATGTGATGTGCTTAGACCAATTGCATGCAAGTAGAAATATTTGATGGATTAAAATATTATGATAGTATGGTTGTTATCAAGGCAGAATACCCCAGCCCGCAATTGCTTCACAATAGCTGCAGGAGTACATGTAGTGGGAGGCACAGTGGCCTCATGGTTTGAGCGCTCGACTCTGGATCAAGCACTCCGGGTTCGAGCGCTGGCCGGGAACATTGTGTTGTGTTCTTGGGCAAGACACTTTACTCTCACGGTGCCTCTCTCCACCCAGGTGTATAAATGGGTACTCTGCAATGGACTAGCATCCCATCCAGGGGGGAGTAGAAATACTCCCAGTCGCTTCATGCTACAGAAACTGGGATAAGCTCCGGCCTGATGGGCCACTTGGCCCAAATGCAGACTTTACCTTCTTACATGTAGTGCCGAATACACAACATCAAATGCTGAGCACAGCATACCAAAGGTGATCCTAACACTAAACCCTACGTGTATATCATCTTAGTCCCTAACACTAACCCTAATCCCTTGCCCTTCCTAAACAATCCCAAGCACTAATCCCTAAACATTAGATTCAGGATAAGGACTTAGGGCTAGAGTTAGCATTAATGTGTTGTTCCAAGAAATATACTAATGCACTGATCAATTAAAAGCTTTAACATCTCCCCGGCATCCACTGGGCATTTGACTGTTGTCTGTGCCAGGGTAGTAGGGAATTTGACACAAAAGGAGTTCCAGAGGGTGGGGAATTTGAGCCTTGCCTGGTTG
>JAHPZR010013117.1:27500-31524 GCA_019787425.1 Platygyra sinensis
GGAGATGGCATGTTGGGAAGCGAAACAGTAGCCCGCTTGAAACTCAGGGGACACGACATCACCATTCTGCATCGAGGAACGTGGTACTGGGACTCCGCTCTAAGAATCAAGCCATGGGTGAACTTTGTACAGTGCGACCGGGAGGACTTTGACGTCTGCGCTGATAAACTAGGAGACATCACACGAGAAAAAGGCATGTTTGATGCAGTGATTGACTTTAGTGGGTACAAACCAAGCCATATTAAGGTAAACAGGGGTCCTTTGTCACATGCATTCTACAATATCAGTTTGTTGATTGTCTAGACGTGATCAAGGTAACGCTCGTGCTGGAGGTCACGTAAATAGGCAGTGCTCCATTCGAATGATGTTATCAACGCTCAAGATTATAAGGGCATATGAACGTATTAATCCAGCCTTGTCACGGTCAGCTATTATTTAGAGAGGGTCCCCAATAAGGTTCTTTAATCCCGCCATCCCGATCGGAATTTTCGCTTAATTCCGTAATCCCGACGGTTCCTACCGGCTAAAATTATCCCGATCCCGGGCATATTTTTCTTAAGTCCCTCAACAAAAAAAAATCCTTGAAGTTTCGTTCCAGAATTCCTCACAGCAGACCCAGCAGACCCAGCGGACCCAAGCACTGCGGACTATTAGGCTCAATTAGCTGTACCTTTCTGCACTAAAACGATAATCTAGTTCTTTTGTTTTTCATGACTAGTTTTAAACGAGTTGCGTCAGTCAATCAGTCATTTTTATGGTCTTTTATAGCTCGTTTCTCAGTTTACTATTTTTTCTGTTTTGCATCTTTTGTTCGATAACGCCTGCCTTCCGGATCACTTCGATACCTGAAAAACGAGTCTCTTGGAGATGATAGCGATCAAAGAAGAGCATTAACGGTACATTTCACGACGTGCCACGGCAAATTCACTGTTCACTACACATATGGCAAGTTACCGTCAATCGCAACACAGAAGACAGTTTGCTCATTCACAATTTTCAGCCATGGCAACGATCATCTGGAAATTTCATAAAATCGAGTTCAATTGTGCTTAACAGATACTGAAAACCAGTGCTGCATGTTCCAGCCCAAAATGCCGTAATCACCGGTACTATAAGAGGTTGAAATAAAAGCCTGTATGGATTTAAATTTCGAACGAAAACTATTTCTGTTTCCTTTTGAAAAGCTACGATAAAGTTTGAAACCTCTCTACGTGGTGTCCTTTGCCATTTGAGCGATTTTGACGCGTATAAAGAGTACGTGTCACTGTATTGTAGCTTTCAAAGGAAAAACAGAGATAGTTTGAATTTTAAATCCATACAAACTCTTATAGTACGCTTTGGTCACCTATGGCTAAATTAATGTGAAATGCTTATTTGATGATTGCTATCAACTAGGAGCTTCTCAGTGATTCGCTGCACTATGTTTCTGCCACTGAAGCGAACAGTTCTTCCGAAATGTTAAAACTGTTCCAAGCAAAAAAGTTGCCTCGCGACTCGGCAACGAAGGAATTCCAATAACATCATTGTCGGCCTCGATGTTATTAGTAGAAAATGACTCCTGCTTGAATCTTACTCCAGTATGTCGTCTTCGTCGTCTGCTTCTTTAGTGGTTTCATTTCTCCGTTGTTCCACAGAGCTTCAAGGGAGGCTGACTCACCCAGTCGCACCTCTCTCTGGTTGAGGTAGGAACCGGCAGGGTTCCGGCTCTTGCCATTGTTGTCTCTTGTCTGACAGAGCGCTGATGCACTGCAGCACGAAACGCTTTTTGCCCAGCCCCTCTTAACTTGCACGCACTGTGGTGTCATTGGTACGGCTGGCAAGGGTTGTATAACAGGCATGGCCGACAGAAACATGGCACGTTCGGGCACAGAATACCAAGACTTTGGATTTTTAAAATAGATCACCGCCCAATGGGTCGTTCTCTTGAGACCTTCTTTGGCCGCATTTCAATAAGAAAAACCAAATACAGGCCGCACGGACTCCCAATGTGGTTTTTGTGGTTGCGTCACATTATCAAACTAGATAAACTGCAAAGCCGTGAACGAAGATCCTGCTTGATTTAACGTTGGATCTCGATGGAGATCTAATCAGCCAAACTTGAAAAATAAAAACGATGAGAAGTCAAAGACTACTGCAAGGCTGACACAACGTGATATATTTAACACAATATTTCGGCTGGCCAGACCAGCCTTCTTCAGGTTTAGATGTTACTAACTTATAAAAATGAAATTACAATATTATATAGTGGTGAATGTCGTAATACATATTTCGAAATCAAAAGGAGTGGCGGAAATGACGAACAAAACAAATAAAATAAAGATAAAAAAGGCTTTCTAAGGTTACAAGTTTTACGATTCATCACGTCTATTCATACCGTGAGGTTCCAATGTTCTCGCTAAATCTATTAAAAAGGACTCTCTGGCTTTTCTTATTGAATCACGTGACGAGTGGATAAGTTCGAGTGGGATTAGTTGCATGTCAGTATGGCAATGATTAGGATGAGACAGAAAATGTTCGGCAACAGTGGTGGGTTTGGATTTAACGTTAGTTTTGTCGACAGAGCGTCTATGTTCGTTGAATCTGTCTTTGAGACGTCGCTTAGTTTCGCCTATGTATTGTAAATGGCAGCGGGTTACACTGTATCATGTAAATTAAATTTTTGGTGTTACAGGTTATGTGTGACTTGATTTGACGGGTTGCACCAGTAGAGAAGAAAGTATAGTGTGTAAGACCGTTAGTAATGTAAGGACAAGTAGCGCAATCTTGTCCACAGCGGAATGATCCCGGTGGTAAACTAGTGTTGTTAGGAGTCGTGATAGTGGGCAGCTTAGCTTTAACGTAAAATGTCGCGAAGGTTAGAGGTACGTCTGTAAGCGACGATGGGTGGGTGCTTAAAAACTTCCCTGCAGCGTTTAGAGGAAAGTAATATATGAAAATGTTTACGTAGGATATTAGAAATGTGAGGAAGTGATGGGTTATATGTAACAACAAAAGGTAAGCGGTCAATGGAATCGTGACGGTTAGTATGTAAAGCTTCAGAGCGAGAAATATTAGTTGCACGTTTGAATTGTGAGTCAAGGAAAGTGTTACCATAACCTCGTGCGAGGAGATATGTTCTTAGTTCATTAAGGCGAAGTGTGAATTTAGCGTCAGTAGAACAAATACGGCGGATGCGAAGAGCTAAGCTGAATGGAATAGCCTTTTTAGTATGTTGAGGATGGCATGATGAACTAAGTAGGTGTTGGTGTTTGTCTGTAGGTTTAGTGTATAGGTCAGTTTCTATAGTGCCGTTATGTAGAGATACCATGACGTCGAGAAAGGGGACATTGGTTAATGAGTGATTACTAGTGAACTTGATAGTGGGATGAATATTATTGAGATAATCGACGAATATCTTCAAATGATCTAGTCCTTCAGTCCAGATCATGAAGATATCGTCGAGATATCTCCACCAAGTGTGAGGATGAAAAGGAGCATTAGAGAGGGCGTTGGTTTCGAAAATGCCGAGGAAGAGATTAGCAAATGATGGAGCCATCTTAGTACCCATAGCAGTGCCATGGATCTGAAGATAGTGGTGCTGGTTAAATGTGAAGTTATTCATGGTAAGTATAATGCGTAAAAGGTCACAGAGTGTCTCAGTAGGAATGTGTTTGTCAGTACGAGTATCAAGGAAACGACGGCAAGCATCAATTCCTTCGTTGTGTGGGATGTTGGTGTATAGTGATGAAACGTCGAGAGTGACAAGTATGGCGTTATTTGGTAGAGTAGCGAGGTTAGCCAGTTTGTTAAGGAAGTCAGTGGTGTCCTTAATGTGTGAATCCAAGGAGGCGACGAGAGGGTTAATGTGAAAGTCGATGAATTGTGAAATGCGTTCTGTAGTGTGGCCGTTAGATGAAACTATGGGACGTCCCGGGTTGCCAGTTTTGTGTATTTTAGGTAAAATGTAAAAGCGTCCAGGTTTAACGTTAGTTTATATAAGGTATACTGTTTAGTCTTTTCGTCAATGTAGCCGTCTTTTAACATA
>JAHPZR010013118.1:0-50000 GCA_019787425.1 Platygyra sinensis
TGCGTTGCGTTGCGTTGCGTTGTGTTGTGTTGTGTTCTTGGGCAAGACACTCCACTCGGAAGTACCTTTATCCACCCAAGTGTGTAAATGTGTACCGGCGAATTGTTGGGGAAAACCTAACAAAATTGCAGGGGAGTTCCCCGTGATGTACTAGCATACCGTCCGGGGGAAGTAGAAATACTTCTAGCCGCTTCATGCTACAGAAACCGGGATAAGCGGCGGCAGCTATGAGCCAAGATTGGCTGAAGGCTTCACTTTTACCCAAGAGATGCGCAGAAATCTTTTTGGCTGAAAGCGTACGAGACACTTGATTATTTGGCGGGATGTTTGTTTACGCAAGAGAAGCGGAAGATTTTTTTTTCTTAATTAATTGAAAGCGTGCGGGAGACTTGATGACTATTCACACGAGTCCCTCACTAAGAGCTAAAAGCATTCTTACACACCAACTCCCCCCCCCCCCACCTCCCTTCCCCTCTACCCCCTGTCCTCGATGTCCTCCTCTCTCGCGGTTCTTTCACCTCCCTTTCTCAGCAGCCTGGGTTGGTCGTACACCAAGAGAACGCTGCAGAAAACAGGAAAGGGATCTTCTCAATAGAGAAACCCAGAGTTCAAAACGAGGAGCACACAATTCGTTCTTTTATTCAGCTTTAAAACTTATGGTTCATGTATGGTAGCTATCTAACTTTTATTCTTCTGAATTATTCGGCTTTTCTAAATCGTTATCACTTTTCTTTGCTAGTTATATCTTGTATTATGTTAGAGTTAAGCGATGTTTTCTGAGGCGAATTACAGAGATTCCAAGAATAAAAGTGTAAGTAACCAGCCTCTCAATAATATAATCCCCCATCCCTTCAACAAAACCACTTCGGCAAAAATCTATTACATCTTTTAGCTTTTTGAAATCTTTGCAGTATTGCCTCAGCAGATGATCCTTTGTTGCGTTTTTCTTCTATGAGGTGTCGTGGCGCTTCATTCAGGTTGAAATCCTCGCTGGCGTCAAAGGTTTCCTGCAGCGGCTTAGCTTCCAAGCCAAGTAGTAAGACAGTGAGAATGACAAAGACCATGAGGCGACTGGGGCGAACAGACATCTTGAAGCAAATTGCCAGCAAACTCTTTGGGAAAATATGAAAATTAGTTTTAAAGCAAAGCATATGATTGAATCTATTTTTAAAAGTCGTGTTCCTATAACAACGTCACAACGCGGATTACCAAGATGAAACGAAATTAAAAATTCCGTTTGATAAGTTTAAATTACTTGGTTTTTCAACTTTGTTCTACCGGCGGTAGCGGGCATCCAACGGTTTTAACAATTAGAGATTTAGAGCTAAATGCACCGTCGCGCCTTAGTTTTTGACCCTCATTTTTATTTAGTGTTGTTTTGTTATGTTTTGTTGTCTTTTTTATCTTTATAGGTCAGTAATGAAAGGCATTTGAGAACGCTCAAGAAATGTAGAACTCATTCGCCGCATTTCCCTAGTGTCCTCAAATGGCCGTCGTATTTTGTCAGTGTAATATACGGCTTAGACTTCTTAATTTGTTTTTCTAAATCAATGAATTAAGCTAGTAGTCATACCGCGTTTACAGGGCACCGGTATGAAATTACCGTTAGGTTCGTTCAGGAATCAAAGTTTATATTCGGTATTTCGTCTCAAATGAACGGGTAATCGTTAATCTTTCTTTATACCCGGTGAAAATTCATCAGGATTTACAAATATGAGATTTGAGATAAGAGGAATGAAACCGCGAATATTGAATATTGAGCAGCCGGAGTGAACTCGTACCAACGGTTTTTATTTCACACGACCAAAAATAGCCTGCGAAAACAGCCGTCCTTCTTCGCTTTCGAAACGCCATTCGGGCCGGGAGCGAAGAAGGACGGCTGTTTTCGCAGGCTAGACCAAAAACAGCGCTGAATCAGGAAAATTCCTTAGATTAAATTGGAATTGGAGTCTCTGTTCATGGTACTCTCTTTCAATCGATTTACGTTAACTATTTAACATCAAAACGTTTCTTTCCTAAAACCGTTGTGAAAAGCGTGCCATAAAACAGTTCGTGAAAAAAAAAACTATAGTCCGAACAATGCATCTGGAACTTCTGTATACGATGGGTCTTATCAGCTTTGAAATATACTTTTAGTTATTAAATAGAAACAAAAAGAAACTGGTAATTGTTATTGTGTGTTCCTCAACCTTGTGCAATTCCGATCTAACGAGCGACTGAACTGAAATCGATTTCCGCGGATTTCGATTTCAATTAATTTTTAATTCCCTTCTGTTTCAGCCTTACCGGCCTCGCCGGTCCACCAAGTACTGTTTCCGCCCCAAAGTTGCAATATTCACAATCATTTCTACATTAGTATAATCCACTGATAGTCACTAAAAAAGAAAAATATTTCTCAGACGTGATAAGATTGGACGTAACTGACAATTAGAAAAGCTACTGTCCCACGGTTTTGAATTTCCAGTCATTAAATTAGGTTTCAGGAGCGCAGAGTAAGGTTTCGAGATTTACTCAGCTGCAGATCGACTGACAATCGATAGTAACTCGCTACATTATTTGTTTCTCATCAAAGTGGTTAAATCGTTTTGAGCAAACAGACGGCTCAGGCATTAGGTTTGTAATCATTCTTTCCTCTCCAACTTCATCCGTTCAGACATTGACTGAAGCACCCTCGAAAATTTCTTTTGCTCAGTTTGACTTGCAACTAAAAAACAGAAAAACCGTCTTTATGGTTTTCTAAAATAGCAATGAGCACGCTGTAATGTTTGAGATTTTAGTGGCGGCAGTTCGGAATCAAAAACGAAAAGCACAATTACAGATAGTTAACAAATAAAAACCGAATGTTAATCCTAGTCAACAAAAAAGGGAAAGAAAACAAGTATAGAAATTAACATATGCATTTTTGTCAGTGTTCGCTTTGCAGGTTCATTGCATGAGTACAAAGGGAAGTTTTCTCTTCAATTAAACTTTTGGACGTGTCTTGGCTAGATTTCTGCTCCAGGCGACCAAACCTTTATGAGAGAAGTACACCTGTCTTGGGTTGTTTAGACTAAGTGTTAACAAAACAAGCCGCGCTGTCTAGATAGCGATTAATCCGATGGATTCAGCGTCATCCACCTTTTGAACAACCGGGCTTGAGTCCAATTTCTCGAAAACGGTTTTCACACTCAAAAAGCCAAAGCAAGGCATTAAGGTCGGCACACACGATAACACGAGTCCCTGCGACTAGTCCCTGCAACAAGTCGCAGGGACTAGTCGTATCGTGTGAACTGGCAACTAGTCCCTGCGACTAGTCCCTGCAACAAGTCGCAGGGACCAGTCGCATCGTGTGAACTGGCCATTTTTGCTTCAAAATCTAGTCGCAGGGACTAACTTTAGTCCCTGCTACTTGTCCCACGAATTCAAACCAGTTTGAATTCGTGGGACTAGTCGCAGGGACCAAATTTTGGTCCCTGCGACTAGATTTTGTGGCAAAAATGGCCTGTTCACACGATGCGACTGGTCCCTGCGACTTGTTGCAGGGACTAGTCGCAGGGACTAGTCCCATCGTGTGTGCCGACCTTTAAACCTTATGATTACATGCAGAGCTGTTTTAGTCAAGTATCCTTAATATGAATAGTGGTGAGTTCCTTTCATACAACTTTATGTGTAGACACCTCTCTGTTTTAAGATACATATTAACAAAAAAACTGGCTTTTATTTCGGTGGCTTTCGAGAAACGGGCCCCAGATGTCTTTCACTGAAAGGAAATATAGCGGCGAAGGAGACAGGGCAGATTTAGACGATTTTGTTTCAGAGGACAACAGGCTTTATAAATGGGATAATTTTTTGCTTGTTAGCAACGTTCATTGAAAGAGAAAAAGTTTAGGGCGAAACCAACTATGCTTAGCTACTCGGAAGCCAAGTATTCAAAGACAGTAAGATATGATATATCAGTATATAAAGACATAGAGAGAGCGCACGTAAATTTACAAATGGAGTAAGCTAAACGTTTTTATCCACGCGGGAATGAATGAGCTTACCTTATATGTGGCGATCTGAATTTCTCAGTTCTTCGATCCCGACAACTTAATCTGAAGAGCTTTTATCTTCGTGTGTTGCAACCCTTTGATACGCAGTTAATATAATGCGTCTTTAATTAAGCTTTTCACGGTAACTTTGAATGGGTGATTTCCTTTTGTTAAGCTGTCATCGGAATACCACTAACGAAAAAAACAATTTTCTCCTCTGACGCTCAAGTCTAATATGAGCACAAGTAATTTCCAGGAAGTTGAGTTCTACGCCCACGATTTTTTCGTAAAATCTGGATGAAACATGTCATTGAAAATTTCCTGATCTTCAGAGTAAATTTTGCGCTATTAACGGAAAAGAAAGTCTATATTATGAAATGACGAGGAATCTTCTGATCGTGCTTTCATGCAGGATATATCCCACCCAGCCCCTCACAGGGCCTTGCCACAAATTAAGATCGATATTTTCACCTGCCGAGTAAATTGACGTTCTCAATTGTCGAAAACTATTATGCTTCTTCATTTGCTGTTTACTTAGAAAAATATTGCTATGCACAGAGGAAAGTCATCAAAACCCAAGCCTTTCGAGTGCTAGGCTTTCCGGCTCGAGACAGGAAGTAAACCTTTCAAAGTAAAAGAGCTTTTGTAGTAAGTGGTTTTGTCAACTCTTGTGAAACGATCGCCGGCGAAGAGATAGGAACATAACGATCATAAAATTGAGTAAAATGCAGCAAAAAATAACTATCAAATCTCGGCTTTGCTTTGCTTTCAGACGGGGGCAGCAGGAGGAAATGAAAATTATAATAAAATTCTCAATTAAAGAGAAATAAATAATTTACCTTGGCCAACCAAAACTGACAGGGTAATCATCGTGTTAAAAGCCCTCTTCTCTCAGGTCTCTCAAACCATGTCACAACTGCAGTGAAAAACCTTTACAAGCGTTAATACTCACACCTACTGTCAATTTTCGAAAGGAACAAAAACTGAGTAGCTTTTAGTTCGGCGTGTCAGCTGTTTTATTTTTTTATTTTATTTTTTTTTCAAATTAGATCGAGGCAAGTATTTCGCTGCCGGAAAGGAATCGCTAAATGACTGGCAGTGAAAGAAGCCTGTCGATATCTTGCGGTGATGATGCGCGCCATAAGAGAAAAAAAAAACGAAAGAAACAGTCATTGTTTCTAAAGTTTAGAATAAACTTGGAAAAGTCCTTCTTGTATTTTGTAATGGAGAAATTCGTAGCGATAAATATGGATAATTATTGTTTAAATGTCTCGGGACAACCAACCGAACAATGCAATTACAGAGTGTCTATTTTTTATTCATCCCTATCTCTAGCTTTTTCCAGACAGTTTCTTCTTCTGAATTATACAGTAATTAAAGTTAAATCCTAGAATTAAAAAGCTGACGTGATAAAACCGCTCTATATTCTGAGAACGCCATTTTAGCTATGCACGCGTTCTTGATCGATTGCCAGGTTTTTACTCAGCTGCTGAGCCAAATATGAGCACGGGTTTATTTGAGGTATCACCGGGTTTTAAACACTAATTCACTACTAATTCGACCCGTGATAGGAATCTTGATACGCGAAACGAAACCATTCCCGAGGATGTAAGCTCTCATGCTTATAAGCCCCCCCCACCCCCCCCGAGTTATAGTCCCAACTACCAGTGAAAAAATGTTTCTTTAGGTTATTACACCCTCTCCCACAGATACAAACACCCGTCAAGTTTAAAATCAAATGAAATCGATTGATCATCTATCACTTCACATGAGATATCTACGCGCAACCTTGGAATAAAATGGAAGGGCAAAGCCACCAAAAATGAGGTGTTCATGAAAGGAGGAATTACCTCCATATTCCATGTAATTCTATGTATATTTGCGGCCCTATTGCCCCCCGAGATGACAATTGACGAGGACGACGACGACGATGACGATGACGATGACGATGACGATGACGATGACGATGACGATGACGATGACGATGACGATGACGATGACGATGACGATGACGATGACTATGGAGGCTCTGCCGGCTCGGACCTCCACGAATTAGGAAAAGGGAAGCGGTTGATCAGGAGACCAAAACTTCAAAGAGCTCAGCCACGGTATTATGCCCACGTGCAAATGGCCTTTAAATTGAACAAAACCTAAAAATATAGTAGTTTACTAAGATAGAAGAATGTGCTCATAAATAAACAAGGATGGTTAATGATTGAAGAAATTTAGGCTAGTCTTTTGTGATGCGCAAACTGTGACGTACTCCTTTGTAAGAATGTGAGCAAAAGAAACACTGGCTGGACCGGTGGGAGGCCCTGCCGACCAATGACAGAAAGATCTGGGGAGCAGAGATGCGCAAAACACTTCTAGCTGTAGAACAGCACATCACTCTAGCCGCAGTGAAAAGAGGAAAGAGGAGGCCTTTCAAAAAGCCTACACGAGGCACAGTTCATCTGCCAGAATGAACTACAGTTGTATCAGTAATTATATAAATCATGAATATGCCATCTTCGTATTCATCTCGGTATAGGACTGGAACTAGCTTGCAACTTAGGCTAATTAATGTTGGGAGTCTTTTCAAATGAAAATGACATTAATCTTTTTTTTTATGATATTCCCCCGCATGAAACTTGGGGTACGTTCCTTTGGGCTGATCTAGCTTAGTGATCCAAGATCTGTCTGGATCATGGTATATCAAAGGAACCGGTGAATCCATGGCCAGAGTGGATTCGTCGGTTCCCTTAATGCACCATGATCCAGACAGATCCTGGATCACTAATCCTGATCCAGATCACCCCAAAGGAACGCACCCTTAGTCTACGCAGCTTGGCGGTTTAAGCAATTTGAGCGCAAGCGCACAAGTTGTCTCTCTCCCAGGCTCCTCGCGGCTTTGGTGCATGCTCCTTATCCCGGCTTTTCCGCTTTCCTAGCGCCCTCAAATTGCTTAAAAAACCGCCAAGCTTCGCAGGCTACATGAAAATCCATTCACACCAAACTGGTTCCAGTACCGAGAACACGAATACCTTCTATTCCGGTGAATAAGTAAGAAACGTCTTATTAATAGATTATCACGGATGCATTTTTAATCTTCATTTGTGTTTTAACTCACCATATCGATCTTCAAGCATAACAAGGTTCAAAACCAGAGGAAATTCCGTTGAACACAAGAGTCGAATACAACGAGTCGGCAACGAAAGTTTTAAT
Source organism: Platygyra sinensis (assembly GCA_019787425.1). NCBI lineage: Eukaryota > Metazoa > Cnidaria > Anthozoa > Scleractinia > Merulinidae > Platygyra > Platygyra sinensis. Next base: position 7,215 of record JAHPZR010013118.1, read on the forward strand.
TTAAAAAAAAAATATTCATGTTTGCATTAACCTTTCATCGTTTTTCATGTTTGCAAACTACAGTAATCAGCTGAAAGATTGGTTTCTCGGAATCACGATGTGTTGGAACCGGTGCTCCCACCTAACTTGATACTCGCCAAACGTTTTTCAGGCTTTCACTTAAATACATGGGGAGGTAAATTCTTTTGAAAGGGCATCTCCAGCACCGGCTGACGTTGCCAGTAGATATCAAAGGCCAGGAATTGTAGTAACACACGAGAGAACGTGTCTGACCACACTTTACACTTCTTGACGCTCGGAGAGTTGAAAATATGACTAAGCACTGCGGTGAACCTTTTTGAGATGAGAGACTTGCCACAAGTCAGCTTTTATTTACTTAATCCTTCACTTATTTATTTCCAACGAGCGAAGCAAGAAGGCAATCTACCTTGACTCAATTTAGATCATTTTATCGATCAACATGCATGTAACAGCTGGCCTCCAGATAGGACTGCAACTGAAGCACTGTTTCACTGCTATACGCCGGCATTTTTCTAATATCAGTGTTTTTGCTAAGCGCCGTTCACTGCCACATTAGTGAACAGTATCATCTGTCAAGCTCGAAGGCAATGCACCCCTTCTAAGAGACCGCACATCTTGTAGACTCACAGACACAGTGAAGTATGTCTTTCGCGCAGCAGTATGAAAGTCGTCGTTCTTTTGAATACAAAATATAAGTAGAATTGTTATTCAATAAAACAATTAATATACTCGGAATAATCAAGGCCTTGGCAAGTTACATCAGCCTCAGCTTTCCGGCTCATAACACTTACCTCGAGATTATTAGGCCGTCTATCACAAAGAAAGGTATCTAATAGTGAAAATTCTCATAACTTAGCGGAAACTATCAAAGCAACTGACAGATACGATAAGTAAGTCCTTTCAGTGATCCGACAATTGCCATCAGATGGTTAAAAATATTTTAAGCAGCTCGACTAGCGAAGAAACAGGGTTGCCGGAATACCTTTCATCACTGGAAACCGTCGATTCGTCATACTGCAATTCAGCGCAAAATGGATTTTTGTGGCTCCCACAAAACACTTTCATCAGTGAAACATCTGCCTATTTTTTCCACAATTTTATAATTTATTTCAAACAGGATACAGAGATGTTATCTAATGCCATCAAGAACTGCCATTTCTGTAGGACCTTTCAATGAGGACCTGGTTTGGACCCATAGGTTGTATAGGAAAAACCTCTTTTTCAGTGCCACGTACAACCAGCTACTGAGAACCTTTTTTTTTTTGTATTTATGACATTGATAGGCTAGTATTATTACTAGTTTATTTTAGAATTTGATAATTTTTATTTTTATGGAGGACCTTCCTGGAAACCACGTATTAACGTGACGGGTGCTTCCTCCTTAAAGATCGTTTTATTATTATTTATTATTATTAGTATTCTTTCTTTCTCTTGTGGGCCTGCTTTTTGTTATCTTTTCGCCGTAAGATACGTTCAAATAAACAGTAAATCTCTTCTACATTTCGTTCTGTTCTCCGCTTACTATTGCCCTTCTATTTTTTGATTTACAGACCGTTTAAGCAAAACACTGTCGCAGTATTGTAACACGAATCATAGGGTGCTAAAGAAAACTGAGCCCGCGCTTTCTTAGTTTATGAACAGACCCCCTGTAAGTTGAGAACCAGGACGTAGCAAGCAACCATGAATGATGAAACGACAGTAAAGGGGCTGCAAACAATAACAAACCTTTTACATTGGAGCTCTGATAACGGTGGACAGAGACTGCTGAAAATTTAGAACACCGTGAACAAAAATCGGATCACCCTAGATGCTGCCGTGCCAGCTTTTTAGAGTGAGTAGCCTTCAAATCGTCATGAGAGCAAATCACTGATTTTCTCACACTTCATGCGCGCTACTCTGAAAACACACGTGAAACATGATAAATTTTGGATTCTAACTTTATGTTTCCATCCTAGCCATCCGAAAAAGACATACTTTTCAGGAATAGCGAAGGTTAAACTTGTTTCATAATCCAAAATGTTTAGTGTCAATTGAGTCTCAATGGCCGCGCTCACTTGACGCTCACGATCCATGTGTCGAAGTAATATATCAAACACGAGCGACAGTGTTTCATCGGGATATCCAAACACCGAGAAGAGAGTTAAAAATACGACACGCAGTGGAGTATTTTTGACGAAATTCGAAGTTTGGATAGCCGATGAGACACTGTCTCTAGTGTTTGATATATCTTCTAAATCGCAACCAAAAGTAAGAAGAAAATGGAGAAATAAAATCGTAAAAATCTATGCTAAGGGTGCGTTTCTTTAAGAAAATCCAAGATTGGAATCTTTTATCTGAAGGAATCCAAAAATAGATTTTGCGTTTCTTTACTAGACAGATCAATCCCAGATCTCTCGGATCATGGTGCGTCAAAGGAACCGAAAAATCCACTCTGGAAGTGGATTCTTCGGTTCCTTTGATGCACCATGATCCGAAAGATCTTGGATTGATCTGTTCAGTAAAGAAACGCAAAATCCATTTTCGGATTCTTTCAGATTTGATCTAAACCAATCTTTGATTTTCTTAAAGAAACGCACCCTAAGATCAGATAACCAAACCACCGTCACGGTCGTGATTTCCTTTGTTTTAACTTGCTAACTTGATGAATTAGTAATGAGTTTGAGAAGTTACTACCTGTACTAACTATGGTCACTAGGCCTATCCAGATTCTGCTCGGCAACTTTTAGGATTTTGAGCAACTTTTTGTCAGAGAGCAACTTCTAGCAATTTTTTGGAAAACTAGCACTTTTTTGGTAACTTTTGGGCTTTTTAACCTATTTTGGACCAAAATGCTGAATAACCCCCTTTTTTTGTTAAATAAACAAGTTTAAATTCTAAACATCTTTCTAGTAAAACTCATATTTTTACCCTTTGAATGGGTATCATGTGGAGTTGTGGACGTGGTAATTAATTACAAGAAGTGGGTTAGCCTTAACCTCGTTCCCAGGGCTTTTCCCTTCTCGTGAGAGCTGCCCGCCGCTTCCCTCCCCCCCCACGAGAAGGGAAAAGCCCTGGGAACGAGGCTGGGGCAGCGGACTGTGTGTAAGCAAAATGGCGGACGCCACGTTGTCTTCCGAGGACGAAGAAATCGTAAACCCCATTGAAACTGCAGTTAGCAGGGGAGCTTCGCTCGTGGAGCCTGAAAAGGCTTCGATTTTTTTTCTTTTATTACTTTTTGTTTGATTTTTGAGTTATTTTTTTGTAAAAAAAATACCTCTTAGTCGGCGCGTTGGGTATGTTGTGGACGGGTGGTTCAGTGAGTGGATCAGTGGATCATGGTTCAGTGGATTAGTGAGAGATGTATGTATGTCACACCAATCAGATTGGATCTACTATTAAACACCAATCAAATTTCCTGTTATAAAGGTAAATGGTATGTGAGAAGATTTGATTCCGATACAGTTGAGAACGGCCATATTTATTCTTCTGTAAAAGAGGAGGAAGTATTCATATATTGGGTTTACCTCGACATTTTCTGTGGGTTAGGCTAAGGATTTTGTGGGCGGGTTTGATAGTCTTTAGCAATTGGATAATCAGTCAAAGAAACATAGTGTTTGGGATATAACTGCGAGCACGCGATGAAGTGCGAGCTTTTCCCATTACATAAGGTTTTGAATTTAATGAGTGTTAGCCGCTCTACTACCCATGTAATGTTGATGTGGTTTCTATGATAGGAACAATTGTATTTAAGGGGGCGGAATGCACTAGTGGGAATGTGAAGAGGTTGTGAACAGGTTCGAATCGTTTGTGTGTTGTAGTGGAACCTAAATATTGCTGCAGAGTCGTGGGCGATTCGTTAATTTCAGCATCCATTGATCAGTTTCAGTGATAAGTTTCAACGAGAAAAGCGAAGAGACTACGATTAATTTCGTCAACAGAACAAAAAGAAATTATTCTGTGACGATTTTACATTTATAATGGTTCTTGTTTACTATGGAGATGAGAAGATACGTTATAAATGAAACTTAATTAACTTGTCTCGTCAATGTTATCAGGGTTTTCGCTTTATCACATTAATAGCCAGCACGAATTGTAGTAGAAGACAAAGAAAATTTCTTGTTTAAGATAACTTAAGTGAGATATACGAAGTCTTGGGAGTTCTATGATTGTATTAAGTATAAGGACTTTGGTGCTTGAAAAATAAAGACCAAAGTGTATGTTGCAAGACTTTGTGATTTTTAGTCCGGTCTGGAGGAAAATGTGACAGTTACATAATATACATTGGGTTGTTTCAGTGTAAAGGTGGCTAGTTATGAACGAGATGAGTTTTGCGTTTTGAAGTAGTTCATGAGTCAGAAGTAAACAAATGGGAAGCGATTTTTTATTTCAGGGTAACTTGATACTTTTGTTTTTCACAACGAGTAAATTCAATTAGAGGTCACGAATGGTCGCTTCTAGTTCAAAGGACATATTTTAGAGGAGACGAGACTATTTAGATTTGAAACAGTTTTAACGTTTACAAAATAAGTGGAAGTGACAATTGTTTTGTTCTTGTATGCAAATGTACCGAGAATCTTTTATTTTTAGTTACAAAGGGTAATTTGACACCCTTGTTTTTCACAAGGGAGTAAATTCAATTAGAGGTGATGAATTGTGAGCACTTGTTTCCCCGAGATGTTTGCTATTTTTAGTTAGAAATGGTAACTTGACACTTCTGTTCTTCACAAGGGAGTAAATTCAATTGGAGCTGACGAATCGTCACCACTTGTTCCCATGAAATGTTTGAACAAACAAAACGAGATATTGCTACTTTTAGCTACAAATGGTAACTTAACACTTTTGTTGAGTTATTTTTTTTGTAAAAAAGATACCTCTTAGTCGGATTGGATCTACCGTAAACTTCGAATCAAATTTGTTTTATTGCAGATTCATGTAACATGATATTTTTATTTGTTAGTTTCAAATAGTAACTTGACACTTTTGTTTTTCACGGTCAGAATAAACAGGCAAACAAGAAGCAGATCTAGCGGCGCTTCCAGAAAAATGTTTGGACCTATCTTTTCTTAATGAATTCAGAGGCATTTTGATATTTCGCATTAATCATCGCAATTGTTAAAAACGGTAACTTTAGCGGAGATTTTCTTAAAGTTAAGGTTTGTGGTATCCCTGAAGACTCCTGGCGGCGAGTTAAACCGCAAATTAATTTGATAAGACTTTTAGGTGACATAGTGGTTGCACGCTTCGCGAAATACAGTCTCAAAAGGTGCAAAAAAACTCTCAGGCGTTGGAAAGGGTAATGTAACAAGGAACGTCCCAGACTCTTGGCGTCTTATAATATTTATACAGTTTTTCATGTCTCTTTCTTTTTTCAGGGTTAACTTTCATAACGTTATCTTGGTTTTGATATCGATATTAATTTGAAATGGTTTCGTGGAATATCAAAACCGAAAAAAATCTACGATCATTGTTAGCATCAGAACATGTTTGTTATAAACTGAGTTAAATTCAATAATACGTTGACTAGTAAAAACGTGACAATCTTACTTTTCACGGGAACGTTTGTAACATGATATTTTTGTTTTTCTCGTAAAGTTATACCACACGATCCCCTTGTTTTCTCGAAAACTTGAAGGCGATATGCTTTCTCTTCACTGCTGGAGATATAAAATATCTAAGCAAAAATGGAAGAAAGATTTTTTCAAACACTCATTTCAAGGATAAACAAAAACTAATCTAATTATCGAGTCACGGAACAGCACGTTCTTATTCTGTTGCCACCTTTGGCGTCAAAAACCACTTCAAATTATAAAAGGAGGTACAGCGAGAATTTACTGTACGAACTATTCAACGAATGAATCTGAAAAGCTGGTACACTAACTTTCAATGAAATCCTCGTAACAGATGTCAACAAGTGCAGGTACCTTACAAACGACTTATCCAAGACGAAAACAAAACCGATAAACGGACTTCTAACAACTAACAATAGATGGACCGAAACCGACCAATGACCGCCATTACCATGAAGGCTTTACTGACTAATCACTTTTAACCGACCAGACTGGTAACACCATTGACTGATAAGCATTATTCACTACTACTCGGACTTGTTATTCACAAAAAAATAACTCTTGCACGCCTTGCGTGCCTATGTTTTTCCTTAGTTGTACCTTAAAGCTGATTTCCAGTCCGTACTGCGCAGTCTCAGCGGTCTAATGTTTGTGAGGCTCACAAACATTAGAGGCAAATCGATGTTATTCGTTACGAACTGCTTACCTTATCTTCGAGGCGCATTTAAATTCTCTCTCCAATAGTTTCCTTGAGTTTTACAGCTTTGAAGTTTTTTCATCAAGTGATATTAGAAAGAATGAAGCATAAAGCTTCGCATCGGGAAATGGCGGTTGACATGAAACTTTGAATTTACTTCATGTAAGTAGATGCGAAATGCTACATTTTGTGACGTCTTACATGAAACAAAACAGAATTCGTAAACAAACTCTCGAGAGTGCGCAGAACGGACTGGAAATCATCTTTAACCTGATCACAAAGCAATTGTTATTAAAATTAGACATGCTGTCTTAAAAACATTCGAGCAACTTTACAAAATTTTTAAGCAACTTTTTCAAATTTGAGCAACTTTTGAGAAACTTTTTGGCATATTTCTTAGCAACTTTTTACCTTTTTCGGAGCAGAATCTGGACGCCCCTAATGGTCACATCGAGTTGTTTTATTTTCGCGCTCCCTGAGAACGAGGAAAGCCTTGGTGCTGACCAAAAGGCTCGTGAGCTCTGTGAACGAGATTGAAAGCAACCTCGTTCCCAGAGTACTCTCCCTACCTCAAAGTTGAGAGAGTACCCTGGGAACGAGGTTGGATTGATTAGCCATTCTGACGTTGCAAGACGTCACAAGCTTCCTGTTCTATTTATCAATCTCCATGGCAACAAAGGCCCATTCCCCGCGCCTAAGTTCACTTTGTGGTGCACAATGGCGATTTGGTTGTGTGATTCATTTAGAGAAAAATAGTAGCTTTTGCAGTCGATAGCGGGAATCGACCTTCGATTTTTTTTTGTAAGTATGAACAACGAAGCATCCACACCTTTACTTCATCTGATTTAAATAGCCTTTCGATCATTTGGCTCGAGAAAATTGTGTTCAAAAACAGCTGCAGACATTCGATTTTCTCTCTCATTTTTCAATGCAGGTTTTGCGCAATGACTCCTGTTCACGGAGCGAATGGTACGGCAACTTCGTCGAGAGCGTCGTCAACAGTTGTCATAAACCAGAAGGAGCGGATAAATGGATGGTCTTGTCCGTGGCATCCTTTACAGTTCGTGGCGTGGTTTTTCCTCATCGCCTTCTCTGTATCTTACTTCGGTGTTTTTGTGTTCTACCTCCCGAAAGAGTGGCAGGCAGCTGGGTTCATTGTATCCTTTGATATTACTTCGCAGCCTTCCTTCGACTGCAGTCAATCAGTAACGTACACTTTTTACCACAAGGGTTATAAAATATGTGGTAGGGTGATATATTGCCTTGAATTATTGAAATTTGTTGCCTTGTTGAGCTTGTATAGGTTTGGATACTTCGATAAATTATGGCTTATCGAGCGTCTAATGCAAGCTCCAGTCTCAAATCTGCTGCACTTACTGCTCGAGTATACACAAATACATCAGAGAATAAGTTTTAGAAGGATTCACGTATGTACCATGAAGGTACATTTTCACCTTTCCTGGATCTCTGAAAGGGTAATTAATCGAACGGCGCTACCCAAAAATACCACGCTGAAAGGAGTCAATATAACAGAACCACTGATCTTGATTATATAAGCTAAGCTTGCATATTTCACGTCGTTTTCGATGCCCTTTCAATATGACCCGTTAATAAGCTTGCAAGCTTAAGTTTATAATATGAAATATTTTGTGAATACCCAATATGTTTTGATGACCTTTATTCACAATCGTTCATAAAGTATTCATTATATATATATGTCACTGTGTGTTTTGTGTTAATGTGTTTTTTTTTTTATCGTAATGTTTTGGTCGATATATAAAAGAAAATGATGGAAAATGAGGTTTAGTGTCATCTATTTTCCTCGTGCGTCTGTAGTCTTGCATGTTAGTAAAAATATATATATATGACATACATGTAGGTGTAGTGTCATGTAATATTTGCTTATTAAAATTAACACCTTGAAAAAAAAAAGGAATATAAAAATAAAAATAGTTAAGTGTAGACCACACACACACCCTTGGCAATAAAATGCTATTTGGAATAATTTTATATGTTGATGTGTTCTTCTGGCTGTTTATAACAGACAGAAGATCAGCCTTCATGCTTCATTTATTTTCCTTTTGGCTGATACAGGGCTCAAATTAAAAAAATCGTTAGGTCGCCTTTTAGCGACTAACTGAAGAAATATAGTCGCCAGATGAAAGTTTTAAGTCGCCAGTTTGTATAATCAAAATAATCAGTTCGGGGTCCGCTTGTTGAAAGTGTTTGATATTGACTGGAATTGCTTGGGACACAAACATACAATAAGTATTTTTTTGACTTACTTATACCATTTCTTTTTAATAATGTAACACTTTTCATTTCGCGCGGCGGCGCCCAATTTGCATGTTTCGCCGAAAACAGAGATTTACCTGTATTTTAGCATAAAAAATGCTGGCTTCGTTTTCGCGGTAGAAATAAATGACTTCTCAGTTTTCGTGTAAAATTTCTACAGTTTTAATAAATATATCGTTGTTGAGTTAAGCTTTGTACAGAGAAACTAAAAAATGCTCACACAAACTTGCTAAACTTACGAAATAAACACAGCGTTTTCGTTCCCAACGCGGCTAATTTTATCCTGGAAAGAAATTTGATCAGGGCAGATTTCGATCACGTGCTAGGCAACCACTTCTGAGCCATGAGCGCAGGTCACGCAATCAACAAAACATCGCTATAAATTGTAATTTTCGCCAAGCTTCATCTAAACACTTGATTACCTTTGATTCTAAAGCTTACCTTGTCTTCTCAAAACTGCTATCGTTCAGCGGTCTTTTTGCAAAATTCTGCGGCTCCTGCTGCTCCTGTGTGGTTTCCAGGTAGAGAAACTCTAATGGCGTCGCAGAAAATATTGCGAATATAGGAATCCGTAAAGTTTAGAGGGAACGCGGCTTTTTATGCGATTTGGCCCATTCTTTTACGACGAATGCAAAGCAGGACGATGCTTATTTTAACTTGAATGCTTTATTGTACTTTTAAATCATGCAAAGGTCGCCAAACTGGCGACTAAACAAAAATTTTAGTCGCCAAGGAGAAAAAGTTAGTCGCATTGGCGACCATATTGGCCGCAATTTCGAGCCCTGTGATATGTTGGTGCTTTAAGTCAACTAAGGGCTAGCAAAGTCAACAAAAACCAAGAGCAAAAAAAAAATGTATTCATTCTTTTAGCACAAGGTTGAATGCATTTTCTTCCAAATTTTGTTTCTCTTGTAAATAAAATTCATGGCTAACTTCACATCAACCGTTATTAGCAAACCCTAGGTACAATATTATTTCAACTGATATTTTTACTTCACTTCATATTTTTGACGTCTCCCCTCTCTCTGACTGGATTTCCAAGACCGCTAGAACCCTCTTCCCACACGGATTTCCAAGACCCTTCCAGATTTACCGAGCCATCAACCACCTCTCTAGCGAGAATTTCCAGTTTGTCATCCGATCTGTCTTGGGATGGGGGTGTGTATTTTTTTTCTGGAATAACCCATTGTATAAAGGGTATAAATGAACCACAACATATATATTGTACAATCTGTATGTTATTAGGGCCATATATGGAAACCTACATGTATGTTTTGTTTTGAAAAAAAGACTCTATCCATAAATGAGAGTGGACTCTTACAAAAATGATTCTTTAAAATATGACTGTATAGATGGATTAAATATGAAATTAGAAATAGGCAAATCTGGTTTCTGTCCTATCTCTTGTGCATATGTTTAATTATTATACATAGTTTATTAAAACAATTCCTTGACCAGTAAGTTTAGATCCCAGGTGGTTTCTGTGCTATACATATTATTTATCACCTTATGGCACTGACGTATGACCCAGCAGACCCTAACATCAGAGGTGGAACAAAGAAAGCCAAAGCAATCTTTGATAGAAGCCAACATCAACATGTCATTGAGAACTGCCACTGTTACATTTGTCAAGTAGACATGTAGGTGTTTTTCAATGTCTACATTAAAGATCTATGATTTGTTAACTGGATTACAAACTTCCTGTCATATTTTATGTATAAGTTTTGTCCAGTATATGACAGATGTTTTCTTCTGGTAGGAAAAAATATAATTACATGTGTTGTTGACGACATTTGGAGCAAATCCTGTGTCGATATGCACCTCAAGTTTTCCATGACATTTGAAAACCGATATGGCTATATGGCGATATGGCTTCGAGTCCAGTTTCCATGGTGAAGAAAAAAACTCTTAAGCCAGCTCATTAACAAGCCCACATGACTTTTTTGGCTTTTGCAGCTGCAAGGTTTACTGAAGTCTTTGATTCATATGAAATTACATGTACAGACAGAGTTAAGTTCTCTTTCGCCTGGTAAAGTTAGAAGTCTCTTAGCAACATTTTGATGAAGTGTTCTTGTTTATTTGCTTACGATTTATACTGTCTCATTTGTGCCCATGTACCCATTTGTACACTGGCTGGAAGGAGGTGCTGCAAGGTTAAATTTTCCTCCCCATTAGAACCCAATGGGAATGACTTGGGCCAAAGTCGAGCAAGAGGAATTCACAGCACATCAGAATGCAACATACTGTCATATTCAAAACCAGCAGTTTTTGAATGAAATTTGATTTCGTATGATATAAATATTATCATTAATTTAGTTACATGTATGTATTCTCTGTTCAACAGTGGCCCCAAAAGCAAACATTGCTCTGTGTGTAACAAGTGTGTCTCTGATTTTGACCATCATTGTAAATGGCTCAACAACTGTGTTGGAGGCCAGAATTACAGGTAAGAAAATAGTTTCCATATTGATGTCAAACTTACCTCTGTACTGAAGACATGATTGCTCCTCGCAGTCTTCATATCTTTCTCTGCAGTTCAAATGCAATTATGATATTTCATATATTCACTTTTACCTCCGTACTTAAAGTAACTGAACATGTAACTTACAAACAGAAGGCTTAACCAATAATCATTTTTACTAAACAAGCAGTAGCTACTTAACTAACTTCATAAATTGCAAAACAAAAAAAAACGTCTAACCACTTTTCACTTCATACATCTAAATACATTTACTTTTCTTGCAAAGGTTTTTTATGGGTGGGGAGGTGAAGGGGGAACCTCAGACACATGACTGGTGGGCTCATAAGCCCAACTGACGGGAGGGGGCGGGGAGGTGTGGAAAAGGACTAAGCAGTGCAACTATAGCAGAGATGCCAACCTCAAAAATCAAAATCCAGGAGATCGCCAATGTTACCTTTTTTGACCCTAAAAAAATTGCTCAAAGTAGAGATCCTTAGATTAAATCTTAAAACTTCACCGAATATCAATAAATAAATAAATAAATCAATATAGTTCAAGTTCAAGTTCATATCAAAAAAAAATCCCCAAAATACAAAAAGTCGGCCAAAATATATGAGAAAAATGTGTGTTTTATGGTCCAGGAGATTTGGTGACTCGTATGGGAGAGTGGGAGATTCGGTCTGTTTCCAGGACACTCCCGGATAATCCAGGAGAGTTGGCATAGATGCTATATGGTTTGCATATTGTCTAGAAAAAGCATTTTAACATTGTTAACAACATTTTTTGTATGTTCATTTGCAGATTGTTTATTGGTTGCATTACCAGTGCCTTTGTTCTGGCAGTAGTGGTATTTGCAATTACTCTCTATGTTCTCATCATGTTCTTTATAGATAGAGAGAGTTTGAAGTCCTTGACAGGTAAACACTTAATCACCTTAAGTTGTATTTTCAAAATTAAATTATGGTAGTGCTGAGTGCTGAGTGCTTTGATTTGCGTAGCAGAAGCATGTTATTAATTTGTATGGACTACAGTGTTTGTAGACTGTAGTTAACATTATTCCATGCTCCTTGCATTAATTTATTTTAATCACAGTAATGTACTGTATGAAGAAATAGTGCAACAAAACTGATAAGTAAAAAGTCTAGGATGAGTCAGGGAGTATTGAGCTACCCCAGAAGCATTTCACAGTGTCAGAGGCATATTCTAGATGTAGCAGGTTTTATATAAATCTTATAGAATTGTTGGCAAACATTGATTATTGTAGTATTACATGTAAGTCAGAATCAGTGAGACCATTTTCTTCTTGATCTTTCAGGAGGACAATTCAAAGTGTTTGTACCCATCTCATCAGATGTAGCATTTGCAACATATGCTGGAGTTGTGGTTGCACTATTGCTTCTTTCTATTGCACTTCTTGGACATCTTCTAGGATTTCACATTTACCTAAGTAAGTGTTTAGCTTGTACACTGTACCTTGTGCCTCAGGAGTATTCAAGTTTGGCTCTGCTTGACTGATTTATTCATTATGTGTAGCATTGTGTAGCATTGTGTACCCTGCAAGACAGAGATTCCCTTCTCTCTCTGCTCGGTGAGGGAACCTTTGCTCATATGGTTGATTTCCTATCATACATGCACGAGCTATGTCAGCTGACAATGGTATATTGTTGGGGATTTTCCCAAGGTTTCAGATGATTTAAAGATGACATAAGATTATGCATTGTCCTCTGCTTACAGGAACTGTGTCTGAATCAATGGAAGGTTGAAATTGAGGATGGCTAATGATGTGTTTATCCCCCTCCCCACCCCACCCCTCTCCCTTCCAGCCTCTCCACTGAAGGTGTAAATGTGGCCCTGATGCCACACCCTATTCAGTGACATTGTAGGTTTTTGTTTGGCTGTTTCTAGAAGGGAAGTTAGTTTTGAAAGACTGTACTTAGAAACATTCTAAAAATTCCAAATATTAAAGTATGTACATGTAGCCTAACATTTTAATTTTGAGAATTTGGTTTCTTGATGAATTCGTTTAAGTTACCTGATTGGGTGCCCTTGAAATGTCAGATAAATATACATTCTCTACTTGCACAAATCCCATAATACACCCCTTTTACCCCCCCAAAAATTTGCATAGGCATTGTTTTAGATTACTCTTGGGATATGTTCATGTCCCAGGAGAAATTGCAAACAATGAGTATGTATTGTGCAAGTAGTGAATGCAAGTACTGGAAAAGACACTCAAAATTCTGGAAATCCTTTAACACCTGAACTATCACCATTAAGTCTCAATGCCTGAGCTCATCCCTTGATAAGAGTAAAGGTATTACAATAATATTTTGAAGGATAAAATGGTAAACTCTGCATTAGACAGCCAGAGCTTATCCTGGTTTCCGTCGCCTGAAGTGACTAGGAATATTTCAACCCCCCCTCCCCCTCCCCCTCCTCCCCCTCCTCCCCCTCCTCCCCCTCCTCCCCCATGGGTAGAATACATATTCACGGCAGGGCTACCCCCAGAATTAATTTCACCAACACCTATTTATACACCTGGGTGGAGAGAGGCACTGTGATGGAAGAGTAATATTGTATTGCTAAATAACGACATTTTTTTTCCTTTTTGACAGTTTGTCATAAAATGTCTACGTATGAATTCATAGTCAGTTCAAGAGAACGTAGACCTAATCTTTCAGATGTTGAGGCAGGCATCAAGTCACCAACAAGTAGAAAATTATTTAAGGTATTTGCTCATTTCCCTTTACAAGAAGGTCCTCTGTAATTTGATGGCATGCCATGTACATGTACATGTGTAATCTAAACTACATAGATCTGTAAAATGCCTGATATTTGACTGTCTCAGGTAAAATTCAATAGTGAATCTTTTTTTAATTTTTCATGTTATATTCTGGGGTTGGTTGGGTCAATCAGATCGTCCGAGATGGGTTCTCATTTTCACTCTGAAAAAGGCCTCAATAAAAATGATCCCAGTAATAAGCAGGCTGAGGCCCCGTTTACACGGGTCCGGGCAAATATTTGCGCAGACGAATTTGTTCCTGGACCGCCTGTTTACAATGATCCGTGCAAATTCTGTTGCAGTAGTGTTTACACGGATCCGTGCAAAGTATAGACCAGTCGCGGCGTTTGATTCCAGGCCATAACCACGCTTTATCTTTTTTTCGGCTCGTGAGCGGGCGGAATTCAACAAATCCTGCAATCTGATTGGTTCCTGGAGCGGGCGGAATTCTCTCATACGGACCGCTACAGCGGGCGGAATCCATCGAGTTGATCTATTTTCGTGAATGAAGTAGCGGTTATCGTCAATCTTTCGCCCTTTTTTCACTTCCAAAGACGATTAATTAACGCAAGTTTACCTCTATTCACCTTTAGATGGCAAGGAAAGTTACTGTAAGTGAATTCAATTGAAGTTTTTGAAGTTGTGAGAGTTTGTTTGGTTGTTTGTTGCTCGGCGCTGTAATGGCGCGTAATCCTGTGTGTCTCTCTGTACAATTTTAAGTAAAAGCTGAGTACATTTCAGTCGAGTTTCCCTCTCTAATCGTTGCTGTACTTCAGAGAATTGCTGTGGAGTACACTTAACGAATTTTCTCGTTATCTGCTTCTCAGTGTACGGTAGAAAGTCTAATTCAGTCGAGTGATTCGCAATGATCGACAAAAACTTTTTTTGTAGTACAACTTCAAACTTTGAACAAAAATTCACACCTGGAAAACAATTTTGGAGACCTTAACTAGGGAACTAAGTGCACTAACATAAAGTACTTCGAAATAATTATGTTCTTTAATACATCTTTCTTCGTATAGTATCTGATTTACTCGTTTTTTCGCTCGTTAGATTTTTTGCGAATGGTTTGTAGGCGGCGCGTAAGCCGATTCAACGGCAAAGTTGCGTAAACAAACGCACTTGTAAGCCAGTTTACGGCAAGAAAAAAAAGATAAAAATGTTATTGGCCGGCTTAGGGTCGGTCCGTAGAGGGAAAAACTGTGACCTCGGGCTTGAAAATGCTGCCCTCGGCCTGCGGCCTCGGGCAGCATTTTCAAGACCTCGGTCACAGTTTTTCCCTATACGGACCTCCCAGCCGGCCAATAACATATATATCTGAGCAAAAAGTTGCACGGTTCGGGCGTTTACATGAGTCCGTACAAATATGGAACCGTGCCGGTCAAAAAGTTGACCTGCTTTTTTCAGGTCCCAAACTTGCACACTTAGCCGTTCAAAAATTCGTCCAGTTCCGCCGGTTCCGTGTAAACGCAAGGTGGAACCGTGCAAGTTTTTGTCCATGCAAAGATTTGTCCGGACCCGTGTAAACGGAGCCTGAGTTTCCTGAAGATGATATATAAACAATAGCCTCCATTTGGCGCCAAATAAAAATGTCCTCGGATATCTGTCCGTGGACAGTATCTGTTCCTAGAAGCGAACAGTTTTCTGAGAGGGTAGTTCGAGGAAAACTGTGAGCTTCTTCTCCAAGGACAAATATGCGAGCATATTTTCCCGCTAAATGGAGGCTACTGCGCTTATTATCCTTCAAATATTTTTTGCAACACACGGTTTTGAAAATTGAGGAATATTTAACAACTATTAACCGCTACCCATCGATACCGAGGTGAATAGTTGTTTTAGTATATACTAAAACAGTGAGATAATATTCACCACAAAAAATTCCTTGGGATGATTTCTTCACTTCTCGCGGATGAAAACAGGCACGCAATTTTTCTCGAGTTGCTCCGAGGTAATTAGCAAAGGATATTCGGAGTTTGACAAGGCAATCAGAGCTCGCGTTCAACGCTATCCACTGTTTTAGAATATACTTATCTCGGGATATCCTCAGTATTTGGTCACGTGACGCGTTTGGACCAATCGCGCGAGCAGAAATATTTGATGGATTATAAATTACAATGATGATATTGTTCAAATCAAAAAAATGGATGGCCCAGTGAATAAGGACCGCTTTTAATGAGTGTAACTTTACAGCTTATCATGACAATTTTCCCATTTGTAGAATAAAGTAAAGCCTGAAGAAGACAGGAGAGAAAGTGTGGAGCCTGTGAGGTGAGGCAGGGATTATCATGAAACAGGTGCACACGTCACACTATTAACAACTCCAATTCCACACCAATACTACATGTAACGTTCGTGAAAATTGTGACGTTGTCCGTTGCCAAAGATCAAAACTTGTTTTAATATTGGCTACAAGATGGATGACCTGCTGAAGAAGGGCGAAGACGAGATGTCTAAATAAGACACTCTCATGTCCATGCAGCACTTGAACTTTTTAGTTCACAGGTATAATTCTGATTTTTATTATTTTCCTTGAATATTTCAGGTTTGAAATAAGTGATAATGGCAGATCAGAAGGCTCTGAGGACTCTCTTCCCAACGAGACCACTGTCAAGTTCATAAGTGAAGTCAGTTCTAAGGTATGTTCATTTTCTTTTTTAGTTGTTTGTCTTAAACACTTGTCACCGTACCTAGTGTACTGGAGAACGTGTGTAAGTCGCTTTATCTTCGTAAAACCAATACCAAGGCACCTCTAGCCAATCAGGCCTCACAAAGTATAATGAACCAATCAAAGTAAAGGGGGTAAGTTTCTAAAGAAACTGTGGTGCTGCGTCGGTGGGAGTATTACAGGATAATAGGCCTTTTGCAACAAACAATCACATGGTACAAAATCCGCCATGCTGGAGGGCAAGCTAATTATTATTCCCGCGGCGGGGCTTTAAAACAAAGAGGCCTCAACCAGTCAAGCGTGACTGGCCTTTGTTTTAATGTCCCACTGCGGGAATAACAATGAGCTTGCCCTCCAGCATGGCGGATTTTGTACCATGTGATTGTTTGTTGCAAAAGGCCTATTTGGTTTTATCAACTGAGTTGATAATGTGAATTGCCCACCGTAAAGAGATTCGAAAGCTGACGTTTCGAGTGTTAGCCCTTTGTCGTAGCGAATCCATTTCGCTTCGCTCCGACGAAGGGCTAACGCTCGAAACGTCAGCTTTCGAATCTCTTTACGGTGGCCAATTCACATTATCAACTCGGTTGATAAAACCAAATTATCCAATCAAAACTCAAAAGACAAAGCATGCGAGTGAGTCATGATTGGTTGCATGAAAAAGTGGCGCGAATGTCTTAGCCAAGAGTGCGCCATAGTAATGCAAAACTAATTAGTTTTCAGTGACACTCAATTGAAACCAGCTCTGATTACTGGGTGTGTGTGTGTTTTATGATATAATTTTTCTCACTTTGTTTCACACCAGGCCGCTGCTAAACAGCGTGGACCCACTATGGAACATGAATCTTCACAAATCCAGGACTCATCACCTAAAGAATCTTCAGTTGTTAATAAAGACTATTCACCCCAAGGCATTACGGAACCTACATCTTCAGAGGAGTCTCTCAAGGAAATTACACCCACCACCCCTCGGGTTGTCATTCAACAGCCAGCTAGCGTTGATATGGCATCGTCGCTAGAGCCACACCACCAATACGCCGCTGACACGTCATTAGCCCGACCGGGGCCTAGTGGGTTGACGTTTGATAGCGAAGGCGAAGAACTCGTTCCCAGTCCTCGGAAAAAGAAAAAGAGAAAGTTGCGGGTCGACGAAGGATCGAACACAGGGACTGGAAACATTGAGGAATGTGAACTTGTTGAAGTTGTTACTAAAGGTGCAACACAAGGACATGAAGTTAATGGACAAGATAATGTAGACGCTGCTATTCAGAAGAAAAAGAAAAAGAAAAAAGTTAAAAGCTCTGCGCCAGACAATTTACCTCCTGTTATTACTCGGCGACCACTGCCGCAATTACAGCTTGAAGATTAGAATGCATTTTCCTCTCAAAGAAACTAATTTAAATTTTTTCAAGTGTCATGAACAATGAGTGCACATGACAAATTAAAAAACAAAGTAAATTACATTCAATTTTATCTTTATTTTACAAGCTAAAATTTAAATTCTGGTTCCGTTATTCTTAATGTAAATATAACAATCGTTGTCTCGAAGGAGATAAATTATTCAAAGTTATTTAAAATTGAGTAGTTTTAATAATCATAATAATGAAACTTGCCAGAATCATATTTTTGCGAAATGCCATGCTACAAGGCTCGTTGAAAGTAATTTTACACAGAGTAATAAAATGTACATAGAAGAAAACTAATTGTTATTGTTTAAGAATATAATATCTATTGCTTAGACTAGCGGCTAAGTGAAAGGTACTTTAACAAGTAGACGATTTTAAAAAAATGGTGCTTTCAAGACAGTAGAACTGTTTGAATCAGTTATTTTTGAATAGATCACGACTGAGGATTTTACGATAATCCATCAAAGACAAGTTCTTGAAACAAGATCATTTTATTTTAATTATATCTTGGTTTCTTATTGTAATTATATATGATCTCAATTCAGAATTTTCTAGATTTAAATAGTTTCACTTTACGAACAAACCGTATTATTTATAATTGTCTTTTAAATTTGTAATAGCTATCTTTAGTTCACTATTTAATTTATTGCACGCACTCGAAGATCTAGTTATACTTATATCAGTGCACTGTCTTTAAATGGCCGTATCCACCTAGAAGGACGAATAATGCGCCTAACATGAAGCACGTCTAGGCAATTACGAAACGCATAAAACTTAGTGCTGACGATTAGTTTGTCTCTTTTGTGCTCGTCGTATTTACCTGGACGCTTATTTATTTACCTCGGTATAAAAAATGGCCAATTTTAAAACATTGTTTATTTATTAAAATTAACAAGCGTATTGTCTTGTTTTTCCCCAAGTTACAGCTGGTGTGGAATTTTTTCTCTGCAAGATATCGACCTTACCTCTGTACTTGTGTTTATGAGGTTTTATTGCAAAATCCCAGTTCACATTCCGTTCACGAGTATTGGTTGATCAATGAAGGCAAGCACCAACTAATCAAAGAACAACTTTAGCGACATATTGTTATTGATTTTAGATGTCTTCAATAATGACGCCTTCATACGAGCTAAAATCTCCGAGTTACAATCACAGTACTGTTTTTTAGACCTGACCGTTTTTGAACTTTTCAAATTTCAATATTGTTTTAATTTCAAGAAAATGACCATGTCCTTGACTGAAAAATATCAAACGGAATTTTACCAGAAGACCACGATCACGAAATTACAGTACCTGCAATCGAAGCTTTGGGCTTTCACTAACGGGGGAAGAAATTGAATAACTCGCGTATATACAGATTCGTTATAACGATTTTACACCCTATGAGAAGGATATATACCTTTCCCGTCAGATCAACTTTGCTAATGTTTGTTGAAATATCAACCAGTGTATGATTTGTATTCAATTTATGCTCTTTTCCATCCTTTGTTATGGGCGGAGATCTGAAAGTACACTCTTGGCGAAGGAGAGTCAGCCTGTTACACTTGAAATTAGCTCCAACAATTAATGCATGTTTGACTCTCGTGCGAGCTCTTGTGTTGCTTAATTGTATTGTCTGTCTCCAGCAATTTTCAGGTTAGTATAGTCTTGTTTATTTTGTGCGTAGACTGGTTAAAATCAGGAAAAACCTCAGTGGAACAGAAGACGGAATTTAAGACAAAGGAATGTTTTCCGTTTACGCCCGACCTCTCAAGACAAGCATCAAAAGGACAATACACGCGTCTAGAAGTACGGCGACAACCTTCTCTTCCATCTGATTTAATTTCGTTTATTGGCTGTTTAGAATAACATGAGTAAATATAAGGATTGCAATGTAAATATATGGGAGAAAACGGATATGATTACTCTCTTGACGTCTTTATAACCTTCGCATCAATATAATGAAATCCGTTTCCACTCATGAACAACACCTGAATATATATATGGTAACTCGGCCTACGAAAGGCAGAGATCTGGATTGATGAGGCCAGTGATGTTTTCGTACATGCGTGGTGCATGCAACATCGCTAAATTTACAGTTTATGGAGTGCATATGGAAAAGAGATATATCGAAACATCTACAGTAATTTGACTGAAAACTATTCTATTTCACTTAAGAAAACACCAATATACGTCAATATCCGTTTCCATGCAAGAAAAGAATCAACAAACTTGAGCCCAGAGAACTATGATAGTGTTATTCAAACTCCACAAGTCATTGAAAACAATATACTGTAGACTAAAATAGCAAATCTTTACGTCAATATTGGTCAAAAAGTTTTTATTTCGGACCTGTTCGACTTCGGTTCTCGACAATATCACTCTAGGAATGTTACAACTTTAACCAGATTCCAAAAAAGATAACTGATGAAGCTAACTTACCGAATAAGGTCAGTATTTTTTTTTTTTTTTGAAAAACGTGCTCTGCATATAAAACAATTCGGTGTCGACAAAGAAGATCGGGATTTTGGTGTCGTTTTTCTGATTCAGTGATTCTGAATGAAGTTTTTCAAAAAAGACTGAAAAGATGAGTCTTCTGATTCAGTTATTTCAATGTAGACGGGCTGACCTAGTAGTGTCTCGGTTATCTCAACTGTGCCGGTGTCTAGAATTGGGAATTGGAGCGGTTGTTACTTAACCGTTTATTGAAACCGTTTTGCCTTTCTGCACAAAAATGAAAATAAAATTTCCATTTATAAAATCATTGGGAACTAGACCAAAATAGCTATCATTTTTCATGGAAAATCATTTAGCCAAAAGGTCCAAACGTCTTCGCGCAAACAGCTAAAAACTGAAAGATGTTTTAATACCGGTGTCCTTTCTTGATTTTATCTCAGCTACCACTAACGGTGTTAATGTATTGAATTTTCCCCCGTGTAAGTTTTTTCCTCCCGCCAGAGAAACGTCAAAAGAAGAAACTCAGAGCAATGTCACTCTTTAGTCCAAAATCCCTCTCTTCTCTCTCTCCTTGATCATATGATCATGACTCCTAGGCCGAGGCCTAAAAATCGCTCCAAGCGGTGAAATAACATTTTTACCACAATTGCAGGTAATCTCGCAATCTGATTGGCTAATTTGCCGTGGTAAATAAGAGTCCCTACCACGCTACTCGCGTCAATGTGTCATGCAATGCCTTTTTCAGCTCGCGCTCTGAAAAAAATACATTTTCTTTGACGTTGGTATTGTGGTAAAGAACAAATCGAAATGTGGTTTTTCGTGGTGTGTACTCTTATCGATAACGAGTACGCGTCATTACTCTTTTCCCAAGCATTTTTTTCGAATTTTTTCTGCATATTAAGCGAGTTTGCAAACGTTTTTGAAAAGTCTGACGCGTACAAGCAGCTCATTTGCATAATGCAGCGCGTGCACTTTTCAAATCCGAGTCGGTGTTTTCAATCACAGTGGTCAAAATGTTGTAATCGGTCATCAAACCATCCTACATGTTTCTTTTTCTATGGCATGGTAAAGTCTGCACACGAGCCAAGTGGCCCATCACGACGAAGCTAATCCCGGTTGCTGGAGCAGAATGAAGCGACTAGGAGTATTTCTACTCCCCGCTGGATGGGATGCTAATCCATTGCAGGGTTACCCGCAGCATTAAGTTCGCCAGTACCCATTTACACCTGGGTGGAGAGAGGCACCGTGAGAGGGCTGGAACTCGGACCGCTCGATCCGGAGTCGACTGCACTAAAACTGAGGCTACCGCGCTTTCCACGTTCAATGATTTTAGTTTTAGCTAGACCAAGAAAACAGTATACAACTTAACTGTTCCGCGTAAGTTAGTCAAAGTTTTTATTTCGCAATATAATTTAAAAATCTAGTTGTAATTTTACATCAAAGTCAATGTCAAAGATGGACTACATAAATAAAGGGAACTCTGGGCTGGTGCACGATATACCAAGTGAATAGCAAGTTTCGAGTTGCGTCACAAAGAACACAACAATGATCCCTATCCCTTACACAATAACACAATAGACTTCACACAATAGAACGAGACAATAGTGCATATATTGACTTGGTATATCGAGCATCACCCGAACTCTGTGAAGTTTATAAGGCGAACAAACGAATGTACGTCTCACACAGGCGCAGAACATTTCAAATGCTCTAAAACGCAAACAAAGGCTCATTCTTAATGCAAGTACTTTCACCCACAACTGCAAACGCTGTTCAATCTCCTCTGTTTGAATCTCCTGTCAACTGCTTCTTCTCAAGACTGCTTCTCAGAACTCTAATGTCGCAATCCTGAAGACACACCCTCTAGGGCATTGCTGAAAGTAGAGGGTTGTCTCTTCTCACCTCTGACACCAGCCTCCTACGCGGCTTGTCACGCAGTCTTCCCGCCACGTGACGAGCCCAAAAAGCATCTGACATTGATGTGACACTGATGTGATTGGCTGTTGCTCGTTTCTAAATTCTAGCGCGCAAGTAACAGCCAATCAGAGCCTTGGATTTTTCAAGTAAAACCTCACACATAGTTTGTGGTCTTTGTGAAACAACTGCACATTGCTCGAGGGCAAATGAAAGGCAGAACTTGCCGTACAAGAAGGCACGACCACTGAAATTCAAACACTGTAACAATGGTAAAGCTTCTTTTGATCCCACAACAAAACTTGCTTCTGTTTGATCCTGGCAGTGGGTGCCACTGGAAGACTGTTGACTGACCCTGCCTTCCTCGAGAGACATTTTTGATCTCTTATATTTTGTAACAGGTGTCTGTATTTGAACATCAGGAGAATGAATTACTAGTTAAACTATCTACAGTTTCATTTTCAGATGATCTTGTGCACGGCACAGAGTCCAGTGATGGTCTTCGGGTTCTGTCATGAGGAAGATGCCGTATGCTGGCAAGTTTTTGAGTCTGCAGTTTAACACATTCTAAGATTTCCCGCCCCTGTTGGGTCAGGAATTGAAAATGTCCTTCACCTGTTTTACAGCCCCTAAAAAAGCAAAGTAAACAGTGACATGTTGATTCAAAATTTGCTGAAAATAGTTGCAAATTAGTTTTAAAACCATTTGAATTGACTTAAAGGGGCTCAGTCACGGCATCTTGAGTTATTTTGAACATCGAAAAAAATAACCGTTAAATTGAAGGAAACCTAAAAATAATACTTTGTAAAAATAGAAAAACATCAAAGAGACGATAATAAACTATAAAGGAACAAGGATGGTTAAGGATGGAGAAGATTGACGCGGATTGCAAACAACGAATTTGAAAAGTTTTGCTAAGCTTTTCAAACGTGACTGAGCCCCTTTAAGCTTGAGTGAGAAGTATACACTGTAAACTAAGCTGCAGACAGGAAAAATTATGACTGAGGCAATGTCCATTGTTAAATTTCTCTTTCTGGGTATTTACCACTTGCTTCACACTGACTATGGCCCTGGATATGCTTTTGCAGTTATTAAACTCACTACAATTTATTTAAAAAGCTTAGAAGTATTAACACAGAGTTTTCAATTGTTGTTGCTATTGTTCCGTTTATTATGTGGTTAGCACCATGAGCAGGCAAGATGAACCAAATCGTGCACTGTGACTGGCTACCCGAGCGGGTAAGATGAAGCTATCTGCCCACTTGGTACTACCCGCTGTGTCCTTAATAGTAAATCCTTTATTGACCAAGCTTGTTCAGTCAAGATGGCTATATATTGGCCTCATTCTTTTTTGCGAGTTTATGGACCTCAACTTCATCTCGAACTTTGCCAATATCCAGCCATCTTGACCTCACACTTGGTCAATAACCCACATATATTTTCCTTTTTGATCCAAGTCTCGCAAAAGCAAATTTTTGAACTAGAATGTTTTATATTACATTTTTGTTGTTGTACTACAGAACACTGGCAAAATTGTATGGCTACAAAACATTGCAGGTTCTGACATGTACATGTACATACCTGGCTGCTTGAAATGTTAAAACTTTGTCGATATCCTGAAGGTGGGAAAGTCTTTGGAGTCTAAATCTTGGGAGATGATCCAGCTCCCATTCTAAAACTCTTTCTCCTGTCTTTGCACTATGAAGGCATAAATATTCCTTGCGAACAGTCATTAAATAGTTTCCCGTAAGTTCAAGTCTATCTGAATCCTCTGTTGGAATCACATTTACTTCATAAAGTCCTGAAAAGAAAGCACACTTTGTGCTTAACTATACATGTATGTGCATCTCCAACACAGAGTAACTACTGTACTGTATATCCTCTCTGTCCATTTTCAACTTTGCCAAAGACATTTTATAAGAAATCAGAAGGGTTTCAGGGACATGAATTTAGGAATACTTAATACATGTTAACAACCATCCCTGTCAACCTGTGGTGTTGTCAGTTTCCTCACATATAAGTACCAACCAGCTTGACCCCAAGAAATGGAAAATTATGTGATCCTAAAATCTTGTAGAATGTCTGACTGAGTGCAAAAAGACAAGACTAGGGGGTTTCCAAAGCTTTCTCAGATCGCTTATATTAGTGCACTCTGATTCATAATTTTCTAGGTCACATATGTACCGATAGACTGTGACAAAATAAGTAATTGCATGGAAGCTTGAGCAATTCAGGATTCACACTTATGATATTTGAAAATTCTTTCAAATTGTGCATGCTGTAAGGTTTGTCTAACTTTCAACTGAGAATTTTAAAATATCACTCTTGCTGTAAATCCTTAATTGCACCCACATTGATACAATTATATAATTCTAAAGTTATACTTAAAAATAAACAATGAAAGGTGATAATTAATAAGCCAAGGAAGGGAAGGCTGAGAAAGAAGCAGATGGTTTATGTAAGGCAGAGGAAGAGGGCAAAAAAATGGAATTCTCAAGGGTTCAGTTACTGAAAAAAAAAAGGAAATTTTCAAATTTCGTTGTAAACAATCACCACAATAATTGCATGTGAAAAAATTGATAAATTGCTACTCACCATAAATATCTCCTGCATGTACTGATGGGTACAGTTTTGGTTCTGGAAGTACAAGTTCTTTTATTAGCTGAATCCATTCAAGTGTCTCTTTTTCTGTATCTGCACTCAAAAACAGTTTTATTTCCATTCCCACAAGCAAAAAGCTATAATTACGAGTCCTTGAGTGAGCTCGTGACACCGAAGTTAAATCCTCCAATGAAATGCTTGTGCGATGTTTCCCCTCGGAGCAAGCTTTCTCTGTGAGATAATATTCCAGACGAGGTTGACCCCGAGGAGACTTCCGTCTCAAAACAAACCATTTTCTTTTCCAAATCTAAAACACAAATAGAGATTCAGACAGAGAGACAGTCCCATAAAAAAATAATGCTGGTTTTCACTGTTATGTCATCAATAACAAAAGACTGCAACCATTCAACAAATTAAGTCAAGAAACTGGGATACATGATTTCTAAGTTTTAATTATATTGAGCTGAAAAACCCACTTAGGGAGCTTCAATAAAGTTTGTATGTATGTATGTATGTATGTATGTATGTATGCTATGTATGTATGTATGTATGTATGTATGTATGTATGTATGTATGTATGTATGTATGTACATGTAGATGATTGATAAAAAACCTCTGCAAGATTTAGGTAGCTGAGGTGATTTTCTTTCATGCTCTATTTAGAGAAACATTTCACCCAAATTTAAGAGCTTTGTATCGAGACGCCATATTGGCCTCCATCACAGGAGCACCAATATGGCTACCATGAAGAAGCAGAAACATCATTCTGTCAATGGCTGACAACATAGAAAGTAATTCTCTCTCTAAGTCCTAACTATTGAAAGTGATATTTCGTTTTTCGACCTACATGTACAGCTGTATGCAATAGTCTTGGTGGGGCACCATTTTAATGTCACGCAATGCAAAAGCTTGGGATTCAAATGGCTCTATTCTGAAACATTGAGCCCTGTCAAGCTACAAGGTTTTGAAAAATTGCAATGTCACATGAAAACCAGTAATTAAAACCATTTATGACCTTGAACTTTCAACATTAATTAGTTTCATAATTAAAAGTTTTAAATAAAAAATGCAGCGCCAGTCTAGAATAAGCTAACTATATATAATAAAAGAACCTCTGAAATGGAAAACTTTATAATGCTGTCTTGTTTCATTAAAAAATATCACATTTTTGATTTGTGATTTTCTGTAAACCTGGGTTTGAATAAAGTTTAGAGCTTATTTAAGGCTGGTAGCAATTTATACCATCAAATTCTCATTCAACTGCGCCAAAAAGAAACTACTTGTAAGAACTGGAATATAAATTAAGTTTGTCATCTGTTTCTGACGTCACCACTACCACCCAACAAAACAAGAATTGTTTTAATTTGTTTTGCATTTTTCTTTCAAATCATTACAAGTTTGTGTATCTTAAAATAGCATGTGACCTAACCTCTTGTCAACAGATGTCTTGACTTGTTCAAAAACATGTGGACCGATGGCACCTTGCCAGTCTTGAAAAAAAAACTTCAAAACAAATCAACAGAAAGCTGGCGGGCTTACAATACCTGCAGGAACCTGCCGTAAATAAACAACAACTGTGCAGACTAATACGAGAGTTACATGATTTCAATGACAGATATTATTGTCCTTTTGAAGTTTAATTAGTACATTTAGATCGTGCCTTGAAATATTACAATTTTCTTTGTTTGTTCGAATCTCTTCAGTTTGTCATGTGACTGTTTTTGGTTCTGAGAATGGGGTGCAACATCAAGCCAATATCTGCAAATTATTCTGTTTTCTTTTCAACTGTCTCTGTTTATTGCTAGACGATATTGACTGTCAATCAGCCTTGAGAATTAAGTGGAAATAATCTGGAAGAAAAAGTGGTCACCGGCTGCTTTTATTAAAAAAAATCACGGTGTTGAACAAAAATAATATTTGTCGAAACGCATCCTTATCCATTTCTGCAAAGAGAAAATTTGGCCTTAGTCATAATAAATTCAATCCTAAATGATAAAAAAAAACCCTTACAAATGCTCCGAAACAATGTTTTCCATGTTGTTTTGTTTGTTCAAACTTGTTTTGTACCCCCCACCTTCTGAGGAAAATTAAAGGACATAACTCGTGTAATTTAGCTTAAATCGTTCGTAAATTTCTATGAAGTCAAAAGAAAGCAAAGATTGGGCATCTGAAAGCTTTTGTGCCGAATGATACGCGACTGAACATTTTGAGTTGTACCGACTGGAGATCAACAACACGTTACATAAGCTTGAAGATATCAATTTGAGTTTTTTTTTTGTGAAAGGAAAAACAGCTTTTTGCGGTCATCCGCTTCATGCATGTGCGTAGGTCCAAGTCTGTGTACTTCTTGTACGTAAATACAGCAAAATCTTCTGAAGACCAATATTAGATTAAAGTGCATTTTTTAAAAGATGTTTACGCGTTCCGCACCTTTGTTCGCAAAGCGCATGCATATTTCATCCGTGGTAATGTCAATTGTGCAGGTCTTTGACACACCGCAAAAAACAAATTCGCAAAAGTTTCTTACTCAAAGGCCATTTTCTGTGCAACTTTTTAATTTAAAAACAATCGTTTGTTTCTTACAACGAGAACAATAAGCTTAAATTCTTAACGGGAAACCCTGATACCGACATTGTACATTACCTCGACCTCCGTCACGTTTAATCTCTTCTTGTTTACGACAGGCCGAAACTTATAACGCGTTTAAACGGAGAAAGGTAGCGAATTATTCCATTGGATCCTGCAAATCATTGCTTAAAACTAACATTTAACGGTTCTAATGATCACTCTTCAATCCCAAAATCAGTCTTCGCTTGAGTATTTGAGGAAAATAAAAGATGGAAAGTAACATTTGAATCGGGACTTCTAATATATTTGCGTCAAAGATTCCTACAAGAAAAAACTTTGACTCCAAAACACTTCAGATCTAGGGCCTTTTAACTAGGACGAAGACTAAACCTTAACAAATCAAAGTAAAAACTAGCGCTATTAAGTTTCAAATGTCGATAAATTTACAATGCCTTCTAGCAGCTGAACAACTTGTTTACCAGCAAAACGCTTTGCGTGAGGGCTGGAAATGTAGCCGATTCGCGCTCTACTCCGGCTGCAATTTGCAAACAAGAATTCACCTGTGATTTTCCTTTTGTAGTTTTAAAATGAGGCTAGCCTTAAATTAGATGTTGAGGAAAAAAATACGTATTTGACATAAATCAGAGTACACAGTAACCATTACTGATGCACTCATTCATTCGCCAGTACGTGAACAGAATACATTAAA
This sequence comes from Platygyra sinensis, assembly GCA_019787425.1. Taxonomy (NCBI): domain Eukaryota; kingdom Metazoa; phylum Cnidaria; class Anthozoa; order Scleractinia; family Merulinidae; genus Platygyra; species Platygyra sinensis. The sequence continues at coordinate 35,316 of JAHPZR010013118.1, forward strand.
ATACTCGTCTGAGTTTCTTATGAAAGGAACAGTTTATCAGATGCTATCAACGACAGAATAAAATCCTTGATTATCGTAACTTGCCTTGTGTGTAATCTTTCTCTGTTTTCGCGGCAACTTCATCTCCAAAAATCCACACTTGACCAAATCCTCCACGTAACTCGCCATGTTCACTTTCATCTTACACCAAATTTTACACTCGGCGAATAACAAAATTGCTCCGAGTGCATCGAAACGCGTAAAGAACAGACAACAAATGTTAGCGATCTACTCCCGCGATCTACTCCCGTGAATTACAAGACACGGAACTATGCGTAAACATCGGTAGCCATCTTGTACGAAGTGAAACCTTGAAAATTACTCCTTGTTTGTCAACGGCAACTATTGTTAATCACTTCGCATGCTGTTATCGTGTTGTGAGGGTGAGAGACGCTCGTTCCAGTGCCCTGGCGCGCCGTCAATAGCAACTGTGGGTCACGCAGCCACAAAATTTATGCTTTTCCCTCGAAAACAAACCGTAAATTATCTCTTTAAAGCAACGGAAGACTGTCTGATGCTATCGAAATCCGCAACTTAAGAAAAATATTTTCCTTTCCGGATATTAACCAGGGTAGACCGCCGCAATCCTGGGCCAAAAATCACGCGACATCCGTACGCTTCAATGCGTTTTACTTTTCATGACTAATACACAAATATTGAGTTGTACAAGCGCGTTTAAACATTTCGAAAGGGCACGTCAAAAGCCGGTAAAAAGATCTCCGGTGTTATAAATCATGTTTTCGTGTTTTTGCAATGTAACTATTATTTTAGCTGGGAGCGCTTAGTTTAGCCCCTCCCTTCGAAATTACCTTTCTTTGAATAACGAGTCAAAATATAATCAAAACAAAACAACTTTCCAAGGTCACCCAGAATGAACAAACGTCTGAATGCAACGTCAGTTTAAGCGATAATTTTTTTTCTTAACGTCACCATAAAAGCGAAAGAAAATTCCTTACGAAAGATGCTTTAGGCATGAAGTAATTTACGAAGTAACGGACTGACAAACAAATCATTCAAAATTCTCGAAATGGTCCAAAGTCCGTGAATAGCTAAAAATAAACCGCTTACTCTCAAGGAGCCGGCTAGCTATACAACGTATTGTTAATTGTATTGCAGCAATTTCCGTGCGTAACTACGAATATTTGTCCCGCTTTTCAGTATGCATTTCGCGAGTAACCAAAAGTGAATCATTCACAGTTGCGTGTTGTACAGTATTAGGAGGTACATCTAATAACAATAGCGACGAAAACAACTTGAACTCGTTCAAAACAAAGTACTTAAGGTTCAATCAGTTGATTCAGAATTATTTCATAGTCGAGTAGCGACCAATCAAGTCGCTGCTTCAACTGAGACCGACTGAAAAACAAGAAATACATTGCGCGATGATAAAATTGCTTAATAAAACACTCCTTTCTTTCTCTGCCTCTTCAACAAATTCTCAAAAAAAAAACTTCAATTGTAAAGTTAGCTTCGTCGCCGAGGCTTTGTTTTTGAGGAAAAACAGCTTGGATATTCCAACGACGTGAGTTAGTGTCTTTTTATAATGTGAAGTACCAACAATTTTACTCAGTATTTTTTTTGTTATTTTTTAAGACTTGTGATATATATCATGTGTTTCGAGGCGAGACAGACGATATTGATACCAAAACTGCTGCAGTAAAGCTTGACAGCACGTGTAAATATTTATAGGCAGTCCAGTTGACGCTAAAATGACGGACGCATATTAATAAGTGTATATTTTTAAAATGCATTTATTTTTATATCAGGTTTTTCTCGTTGTTAAAATGTGGGTTTAGGAGAAGGACTGTATATGGAGCTACAAACGTTGGGCTAATATTCTTTGGTTTTAGCCTCTCTGTATCGAAATTTGTCGGCAAAATCTACTGCAGCAGCGATATAGTTTCGTGACAACTTAGAGAGTGAGTGTTTACTCGATTTTGTTTTGTTTAGCGTCAAATGGAGTGACCGGCTTTATATCCTTGTGAAACGTGAGTTCCATTATATCCTTTGTCCTTCCTGCAAAGCGAGAGTTGATCAAGCGAGTTCCATTAACTCGTGAATTTCATGAATGCATGTGTTTTCCGTTTTGCAAAACGTGATCTAGCTGCCCTATTCCACCCTTTGCGGTTTTTCTATCTCAAAAATTAAAATATAATAATTTGACCAAAGAAATAACACTCTAGTTCTCTCGGCGCTCTATCTTTCTGATTACAGGAGTTAAAATGCGTACAGGAAACCTGAAAATACTGAAGGGTCACTTTGTGATGCATTTGGTAGCTCGGCGTGGCATCTTATCTCCGGGGTGGATTATTACATACAGAATTTCTTCACGCTACAGACGATCCAACGCTTGCACCGTGCAGCACCGACGAGCTAATTTGCAATTAGATCATACATCAGTGCATGAGGATTTTAAAAGGCTTCATTTGAATGTGAAAATATCTGAAAATGGAAAAAAATCCAAATTAGGAGGAAAACTGTTTAAGGTCAGCCCGGATCATGAGAAAATATACGATAACTCAGACAGCGCTGAATGCAACATTGTAGGCTAGTATTTGGTTCATGCATGAAGCTATGGTTACTGGCATCCTGCTTAACTGACTTGATAACCTGACTCGAGCGAGTGATGGACGATTTTGACGTTTTTTTCTATAAGAATATATTTTACAAGGATATCGAGGCTGAAATTTGCGAAATTTTAAGAATATTTTAAGAATAAAGCCAAGGCTGAGATTTTGAAAAGGATAGATATAATTTTTCGTGTTGAAACATCTGTAAATACAATACAATTTTATGTTTTTACCTAAACCGTATAAAATTATTCCTTTCTCTGAAAGGTGAAACTAGCCAACCAAAACGAAAAAACCTGCACTATAGCTGTAGGAAAACGTTCAACGCTAAATGACAGTTCGATGAACGGTACATGTATTACATATGTACAGTTTTCAGCACAAAAGACACGGATGATAAACTAAACCGCAAAAAAGAATTAAAATGTCAAACGTCATAAGCTATAATTTAAGAATAATAAGAATAATACAAGAATATTTTCAGCCCAAAATCGGCAGAAAAATAAGAACATTCAGCCTGAGTCGGAAAAGCAACATTCTTATATAAAAAAAAGATTGTAATTCAGCAACCAGTTCGTTTCTGCAAAACATATTTGATAAATATATTGCGTTAAAATGTTGATATTGGAAGATATTTACAATACCAAGGAAAGACTCTTCAGTCGTACAATTAAAGAACGCCGTGGGCTGCCAGTGCTGCCAAGTTGAAACACTTTTGGCTGCGAAACCGTCATTTACAAATAAAAATTAGTGGATCCTTTGCACATAACGAGGACAAGAGCTTACACTTTATGATGATATCAGCAAAGTACTTTGAGATCTTTGAGCAGTCCCCGAAATATAATATATCTTCTGAAAAAAATACGTTTATCTTAGTTTTTGTTCTAAAAAAATATATTCCTCCCTGTTTTGTTGATAACGTCTCCTTATGCCCACGGTTTATAAAAATATGAAAAATACGCAACTAAACTCCATCCGTTGAGACCTGAATTGGATGACATATCAGACTTTTTGAAGTAATGCAGTTGTTGTTTTTACCTGACACAAAATTTGTATTAACACGGCTAAGAAAAAATATATATCATATCAATTTTCCTGAGGCAAATATTTTCGTGACACAATAGGGCTTTATTGCTTCTTTTCAGTGTCAAAACAAGCAGTGGATAAAAACATCAGTAGCTTCCGCATTAGATTAAAAGTATTTTGCACAAATGGTCACAAACCCTGCTTACACTTCGCCGACGAGCTACAACAAACAATTTCGGCTGGGATATCTGCATTTAACTGACTGTGATGGCAGAAAGCTGAATGTTCCCACTGCTTGGCTTAAAATTTGGAAGACAATTGGTGGTGAAAAAAAAAAGCGGAAAGTTTTACGAAGAATTAATTCTTCTCAGAATGGTCTATATTTGCGTTTAAAATAGTTTCCCTCTCATTTCAAAGCTTCAGTTCAACAGAGTATACATTCGAAGTTCTTCGTCGATAATTAAGGAGCTTAAGCAACGACGACGACGACGCCGAAGACGACGCCAAGTAAAAAATGAAGTTATATTTTACCAACCAAATTCGCGATTGTCTAGATCTCCTCAGTTCGCCAATCGCTCTAAAATCGTGCTAAAGCTGAATATGCAACGACGGCGTTCAATTCCGAACGGAAATACGAAAAATTAGCCGCCGTCGTCCACGTTCTGTAGACGACGCAGAACTTAGTCATTTCACGTTCTTGTTTTGCAGAGGACGGCAAAGAAATGTACAAAGATTTATAACGCACGTGCACAGCTATTGTTTTGCTCATTAAACCTTTTGTTCAGTGACGTTCTCGTTGCCGTCGTCGTCGTCGTCGTGGTTTGCTTAAGCTCCCTATTAATACATTTCCACGAAGTCAACGGCAACGTCGCTAAATAAAAAATTTAATGAGCAGAACAATAGCCGTGCACGTGCGTTATTCTTGGTACATTTCTTTGCCGTCGTCTGCTAAACAACAACGTAAAATGACCAAAGTCTACGTTTCTAAATTTTTATTTCGAATTTTTCGACGGTGTCCTCAGATTCAATTTCGTGATAGCTTTGACAGCGATAGACAAAGTAAATGACTTTAGGGTACCGCGATATTCGTCGGTAAAATATGACTCGTTTTTTAATCAACGTTGTCCTCAGCGTTGCCGGCTTGGTGTTAAGCTTACTAAAAATAACAAAAAAATAGGATAACTGACAACAATACAAAAGTAATTTATGGCGGTATATTTAACATTATGGTGTCACGTACAGTTGTTATTGTGTACTGGCATGCATTACTTGTTTGACAACCTCAAACGGATGTCTTTAGATTGATGTTGACACCTTTAATTGCAACTTTGTTTTTACAAAATTTATTTGAATCTTAGCGTCAGAAGATTTTTTAATACCAAGGATAGGCTCTTCAAATATGACAAAAGAAAACTCAGTGTACAACGTCGTAACATTTTAGCGTACATAAGTGTCTTAACTGCATGATAAACATTGGAACTTTCGCGTATAAAATGTACTGGAAATTCTCCAACTCTATCTGAAAACAGCTATTCTTTGAGCTTCCCGGAATATAATATATCTCTAGTAAAATTACGTTCTACCTTTTCTTCTTAAAAATATATTCCTCCCATCCATAGGCGTACGAGCCGGGGGGGCGCCAGTCGCAGAAAATTTTGAGATTTTTCGGGCAAAACGCTGATGATTCGGGCAAAAGTACTCGAGAGAAAGCATTCTAAAAGGTACTCAAGGCCTGGCTTGTAGGTTACTTTCACTAGCGTTTGTCTTGTCAAATCGGAGTTAAGGTCAAATGATCTAAGGATCCACAATTGCAGGTATTCTGTTTTGGAAAAGCCATATGCCAATTAAATGTGTACCGTGGGAATCCATGATGTTATTTCCATTAGTGACAAAAGGATGAAAGCAAAGGACGACCAAGATGGGCTCCTGCCAAGATTTATGTCTTTGTGGTGGCTCTGAAAAGAGCCCTTTTAAATGGCTCCGCAAAGTGCCGGTTTAAAATTTTCCTGAACTTCTCGCACGAGGAACAATTAACTGTTTCTTTTATAAGTTTGTGATTTTACCAGGCTGTCGAATGAAGTCATAGGCTAGGAGTATGCAATGTTTCAAAATAACTACAGTGGAATCCTGATTTCTCGAACCCTCATTTTTTCGATCCTCCCGATAACTCGAACCAATAGTCGTTTCCCTCTCCTCAGTCAAACGTCATAATTTCACGAACTGTCCGATTTTTAAAAGCAATTTTCATCAGTTCCCTTGGATGTTCCAAAAAATCGGAATTCGGCTGTGTTTCCGTAATGATAACAGTTTCATTAGACGTAAGAATTGAGAACGTTTTTGTTTTTACTGCGATTTGAGTACGTATACACAACTGACATTTTCGGGCATTTTGTAATTTTTCGGGCAATAAGGTCACCGCCCCCCCCAAGTCCGAGGGTGCCCGTACGCCTATGCTCCCATCTCGTTACTAACGTTCTAATGCCTGCGGTTAGAAAATATGAAAACACGCAAATGAACGGTCATCCGTTATGACCTGAAATTAATGTAATATCAAACTTTTTCTAGCCTAGTTGCCTTTTTTACTGATACAAAATTTCTAATAAGCATTGCCATGCCCAAATAAAAGTCAAAAAGCTTATCTGGGACAGTCCTGAGGCAAACATGGCATCAAATTAAACAACCTCGTTCCCAGGGTCCTCTCTCTACCAGATGGCGTGCTCTAAAAATTAACAAAACGCATCGGTTATATTAAATGCCGGTTCACTGAGGAGATTTTTAATTTCTTTTTGGGAAAACAAGTATCTAACATCTAACGCAAATTCCTGCATTTTAGAACATGGATTAGATTCGAAAAACTGCTCATAAACCCCGCTTATTAAACTTCGCTCACAAGCATCAACAACCAGGATATCTGCATTCAAAAGAGCCGCAGGTACGAACCATGGCAAAAACCAGTAGGCTCCCACTGCTTAGCTTAATAGTTGTTGGGTAAAAATGGTGGTGAGAAAACTGACAGAATTGCAAAAAATAATTCTCAAAACGACCTATCCCTGTCCCGTGTAATATTCCCGCTTGGTTCCACAATGCTCTCGACTGTTCGACTTTCCCATATAATTCAACACCTGCCTAATCTCTGGCTGGGCGAATCACGGAGGCGTGTGTTCATCTCCATACTCCCACAAACGCCAGCAGCAAGAAAAAATTATACCAGGGTTGTTTGAAAAATATTTTTTTATCAATCTCGCTGTACAAAGAACTTGAACACGTGGAAGTCACTTAAGTGTACGTGTTGCCGTTAACCAACAATGTGTTTTGAAATATATGTACATATCTACTGAATTAAATTTAGCATAACTAAGAGTTACACCGTTATAAAGGCTACATAGGCGTGCGGCCCAAAGGGTAAAGAACTTGACCATTTTTTATCTCAAATGGGTGTTTTTTACTATGGCTTGGCATTGGGCATTTTGTTTACTAAGGAACTAATTTTTTTTCCCACATCAACATTAGCAAGTTTGCAGCCCTTCTCAAATGTTTACCCAAATGGAAGCATATCTGGTTAGCTGCGGTGATGTAGTTTAATCGTGTAATAATTATAGAGGCCTGAAATGAGGCATCGATTTTTTGGCTTTGGTCTGTAATAGAATATGGAAAATCAGAGAGTTTGGTCTGAAATAGCGTACAATTTTCAAGGTTCATTTCGTACACCATCTGAAAAAGGAGTATTCGTCCCGAGCATTAACAACAGCTTAGGTTCACGCCAGGGAAATTTGAAAACGGCGCATCAAATGCTTTCCGTCGACACTACATCAGAAAAATTTTGAAAACAGAATCACCGCTCATATTGGATTGTTTTTGAGGGAAACTCATGCTGCAGGGAAATCACGTGACGGTCGTGACGTCATCGTTTACGAAAAGCTCCGTCTTCAAAATGTTTTCCGACAACGCGAAAACGAAAAACTGGCGTTTTCATTTTTTTCCGCAGTTCCGTTTTCATGACGGATTAGTGTGGACGGTAGGCCTGACAGTAACAAATATGGCTGCGTTTTCAAATTTCTCCAGCGTACTATGGATGGGGTGTTACAGTAAAGGTTCTCCATTCTAAAAATAAGCAGCGATTCTCGCAAAAACACTGTACATTATCATTGCCTTACACACGCACTCACAAAAACTGCTTGCTCTCATTCTAGCCCCGCGAAAAAGTATAATCGAATCTATTGAAAAAAAAAACAGTCAAGAATTTGGAATGTCATGGAAGAGTAAATACCAATCATTTTCTTCGAGCCTCAGATGGGTCAGGTTTTCCGTATGGTGATTATCCCCCACAAATCACAAAAATTTACATAGTTCAATACGGAAACGCCGCGCCATATTTGTAGCCTGTCGAGGAGCACCAACGTGGCGGCCAGTTATCAATCAAACATCTGGAATTTACTTCGGTTATTTAGAGCGACAGTTCACCTTCACAAGGCACTAATCCTTTACATAAACTAGGAACACTTGCATTTTAAAAATGATCTACCTTCAAACTAAAGGATGCTATCGAGCAGAAAACGAGCTGGAAAATATAAACTTTTTAGGTCTTATACTGTTGTTAATAAATATCACTGAAAACTCGGAGGGCCTTAAGATTTCCGATTTTAGAATTCGATGAATTCACGTGAAAAACTTAAAGTAAAACTGCCCGATGTCACTGATATCCAGGCTTGGACTATTAAAAAGTCACATTTTCAGCACCAATAACAGGAAAATAGACAAAATGATGAAACATCTCACAGCACCAATGAGAGCTTACGATAAAAAACACATGAAAATTGTAAACTCGGTTTTCTCCCTCAGGGAAAAAAAGGCGCGAAACTTTGAAATCCAAGGTGCTGATTGGATAAAAAGTTGTTCGCTTGTCTGGAAGGCGGAGAGTGTGAAGAAACAGCGAGAACGGTTGCGAGACACGTATAAGATTTAGCGTGACTTCTTCAGGGCATATCTAGCAAGTACCGAAACAGATAAATAAAATTCATGATATTTGACCAAACTGAACTCTAACATCGGGCTCATCTTCTAGATCAGCTGCAGCTTCCCTGAACACCTCCACGGTGGCCTTGTCAAAGTTTGTAAGACGAACCAGCTGAACAGAGCTCTTAGGCTCCGCGCGGAAAAATTCCAGCGCGGCAGAGAACAGAATCTTAGCGCATCGCGCCTTCGGGAAACCAAAGATACCGCTGCTTATAGCGGGAACAGACACGCTGGTAAGAAGCCTTGAGTGACACTCCGACAGAGAGTTGTACATCGCTGTGTGAAGGCTGTTGTCTTCATCTTTCTGGCCTCCTTCCCACACTGGTCCTAAAACAAATTAAAGTGCACGAATTTAGAACATGGAAACGCTTCCTTGTAGTGGCCTCTCTTCCCTGGGAAAATAATAGTGAGACAGAGACATAAGACTCTTATTTTCCATAGTGATATCCTTTCTTTGATAATTTCATTTTGAACAACTTAGTTGTTCACAATGAAATTATCTTTGGCCTCAAAAATTACGCAGCGCGGTTGTCCAGAGTCAAACAAACATGGTCAAACGCGAGAGGAGGGAATCTTCAAGAAGCCTAGTTTGGTGGCTCGAAGGATTTCGGAAGAAACGAATAGACAAATTTGGTAAATTGTTGGAACACAACATTTTGCTGTTTTTCTTCTGTTGGAGTGCGACTGGGAGGGAGAAAGAACAAGAATGTTCTCAGACCGAGTCGAGATGATTTTAGTTAAATATATTTCATCATGTTTCAAACTGGGTGCATTAATCTCCTCAAGAAGACAAACTTTTGAACCTTTCTAGTTCTCTCCTCATTTATTTTTAATAGGCACATAATGTTACTTTACAAGCTTTTTTATGGCTAACTCTTTAATCAGATTATCTTAAGGCACCTGGCCCCGGTTGTTCGAAAAGTGGATAACGCTATCCACCGGATAAATCACTATCCAGTGGATAGTGTGGTTTGTTTTGTTAACACTTATCCACTGGATAGCGATTTATCCGATGGATAGCGTTATCCAACCTTTGAACAACCGGGGCCTGATGAACATCTTCCAGTCTCCATGCTCCTTCCTCTTACCCACTCTGATGACTGTTCAGCCAGGCCGTTCAGCCCATCTCTACTACCCAACGGTGTCTTCTTTTTCTATACACAGAGTCAATAAAACATGATATCCTACCTACTGCATGGATAACAATTTTACATGGAAGGTTTCCAGGACCAGTTACTGCAATCTCGCCAGTCTTGACAGGACCGTTCTTAGCCACAAACTCATCACTCTCAATTTGGATTTGATCTCCACCACTTTTGACAACTGCCCCAGCGACCTGGTAAAGACAAAAACAAGCTAGTTTGTGAATAACACGAGAACAGTGCAGTTTGCTTGGAGCATAATCTGAACTAGCCTCACTCTCAATCTACTACTGTAGCAGAAAAATGATTCAATAACTCTGGAAAACAAGCATGAAATTGGTGTGCATAATGAGTAATGGGTCAAATACTCAACTATGTTATCAAGCTAGCATTTGTAGCTACACGGAATGAATATATAATAGTCGTTGATGGGGTATAGCCTCATTCTTGTGCCTAGATCCACTCATCTCTCCTTAGCAGTGGGGGCATGGCACAGGAAAACAATACCTAGGACATGCCATTTGACTGGTTAGTTTCCTGTAGTACGACTTTCAATAATTTGAAGTGGATCGCTTTTCTTAAAACATTCACTGGTTGATGTCTCCCCAAAGCCACTCAATAAAATCAACTACAGACCTCCAGAAAATTTCGGTGAGGGCTTCCATGACAAAATATGTCAATCCCAGAATTTTAATTAATACTCTTTTGAATTTCCAGTCTTAATTGATCGGTGCAGTAACTGAACAATTTTACCGTATTAAGAGATTATTACGAGATCAATCAGGGACATTTTGGAAAGGAAACTGGGCATTGAATTTAGGAAAATCCTTGTCCAAGACTCTAGCCAATCATGTGTCAGCAATTGTTACCTTGTAACACGGCTCCTCTGTTTGACAGACTAGTACAAAAGGCTGCAATACCTATCAAGAGCTATACAGCCACATAGCACCCAGCATGTATAATTGAAAGCTAGATATCACATAATTAGTGAAGAAATTTGTGCTACCTTTATATCTTCAATTAAAAAAAATAATAACTTGATCACTTACTCCTCCACCATGTTTCAACCAAGAGTTGGCTGCATTGACAATGGCATCAACATTTTCCTTTGTCAAGTCATTCTGTACAACTTGGAACAACAACAATGACAAATAAAGCTACAATAGAAGTTAAAATAATAATAATAATTGTAATAATGACAATATTAATAATAATGATGATGATGATAATAGTAATAGTAATAGTAATAGTAATAGTAATAGTAATAGTAATAGTAATAGTAATAGTAATAGTAATAGTAATAGTAATAGTAATAGTAATAGTAATAGTAATAGTAATAGTAATAGTAATAGTAATAGTAATAGTAATAGTAATAGTAATAGTAATAGTAATAGTAATAGTAATAGTAATAGTAATAGCAACAGCAACAGCAACGGCAACGGCAATGGTAATGCTAATGCTAATAGTAATAGTTTAGTAGCAAGGATCATGAACGTGGCAAGAAAACAATGCTGCAAAATCCGGGCGAGAACTCAGCTTACCAGAAGCTGAAGTGGTGGAGAATGAACCAACCACAAACTATGCCAGAAGGGTCAAGCTGAATGCCAAACACTGTAGCTTTACAACAAATCAAGAGCAAATGGGAAGAAAAGCCTTTTCATGGTCAATACCTGAAAAGAACAAAGGAGAAGGATGTAGAGAAAGACCAAACCAACAACTGCCAGTGGCTGAATACACGTGGCCTAAAATCAGAAACAGCAGTCTTCCTTATTGCTGCCCAAGATCAATGCATTAAGAACAACTACTATCAAAACAAGATCCAGAAAGATGGCAACAGCCCAAAGTGCACAATCTGTGGTCAATTGCAGGAAACAGGTGACCACCTTGTCTCTGGATGAACTGAACTTGCCAAGACAGAGTACATACAAAGACTCAATAAAGCAGCAGCATATCTCCACTGGACAATATGCAAACACTATAACATCAAAGTTCAAGATAAACACTATACGAACATGAACCAGCTACTGTGACAGAAAACCAAACAGCGACTATACTCTAGGACATGCCAATCCAAACCAGGGGCACCCAACGAGAAATTTCGATGAAATATCTGTTCGGGAGAGTCTACCCGTTCTAAGACTTTCGGATAATGCATTGCAAAAAAGCTACTGATTTCTTACTAAAACATCACCTAAAAGATTCGCAACCAGAGAAATGCAGGGTAAAACAGTCCCTTAAATTTTCGGAAGGGATATTTTTGAAATTTCTGGCTCTAAAAAGGGTCGCCTAGCATTTTCGGGTAAGAAAAAAGTTCGGAGAGAAGTTTTTCGAAGGCAACGTTCAGCTAGCAAATTCTGAAATGAAGAGTTCATTCCCTAAAATTTTCGGGCACTTCAATCTTTAGGTAAGAAATCCGAACAGATCATATTTTTCTAGCTGATTAAAACAACTCTTTAAACACTCTTTAAACATTACAAGGGGCCCAGAAATATCCCTCAGAGGCTTTCTTGCTTAATTTGATCATCGGGTGCCCCTGCCAAACTGACAAAGAGATAAAAACAAACAGACCAGACATAGTGGTGAAAGACAAGAAGGAGAGAACCTGTCTGCTCATCGATATGTCTATCAACATAGGAACAAACACCTTTAGTTATTTATTGAAAACAGTGGAAAAACTCACAAAACTTGTACAAAGATTTTAAAATAGAAATAATAAAACATGACAGGGTTCGTACTCTTAGATGACTTTAAAATTCCATGACTTTCCAAAAGCTTTTCTATGACCTTTCCGAGTTTTCCATGATCAAAGTTAAAGCATTTGTTCTGTGAGTAGTAACAATACAATCATTTAATAACATGTTTTCCAGCATTACAATGCATAAAATATATGCTTGTTTTTATTTCTACTGCAATTAAAGCCTGTTTTGGACTCTTCTGCTATTTTTCAAATTTCTTATCTTTTTGCCTTTTTATTTTCTGAAAGCATATTGCTTTTCCATGACTTTCCAAGACTTCACTAAAATTCCATGACTTTCCAGCCCTGGAAATTGAAACAAAAAATTCCATGACTTTCCAGGTTTTCCATGACCTGTACGAACCTTGCATGAGGAATGAAAACAAAAACGGTCCCAGTGATCATTGGAGCTCTAGGGGTTGTCAAGAAGGAACCAGAAACCTACATTGACAAGATCCCAGACAATATCAGAATAACAGAGCTACAGAAGACCATTCTCCCTGGAAATGTTCACATACTTAGGAAGAGTCTATCTATCAAGTAGTCCAGCAGACTTATGACTGCCCTAAGTTCATGGATTGAACTCAGCAACACGTTACTATTTAAAGAGTAAGACGTTAAGGACTTACATAATAACAATAACATTTAACAATAACTGCAATCACAACAACAACAACAACAACAACAACTATAATGATAATAATAATAATACTACTACTACTAATAATAATAATAATAATAATAAATGCATGTATTAAAAGATAGATACTTATTTCACAGTGGAATAACTTACATGTAGTACATAACCAGGATAAGTAGATACACTAAAAGCTAAAGATAGATATAAGAAAAATGTCTTGTCATTAATGTTCTTGAAAACTTGGATTTCCTGGATATTTACCCCTACACTAGGGTATTCAACATAACTGTCTGGGCTAAACTAATAAATGTACATATCATTTGAATGATGGTTTAACAGAGAGAAGACAAAATTATTAATGGCATCTATTACCCTCTATCCTTTTAGTTGCTTTCTTGTCAAATGAGGAGAATATGACTGTAGCATGAACAGCAGCCTAAAATTGAACACTAGCAATTAAATTAAGTTAATTTCCTTGGTAAAAATTACTTTGGTAGAAAACCGTTTTAATTAAGACATCTCTCTTAATTTGATTACAAAACATCAAGCAATTTACCTTCATTTATCACATTTAGTAAGAATAAAATGTTTCAAACACTAAATAATAGTTCTGAACAAGAAGGCACTAGAATGATGGCATTAGAATGAATCCTACATACAGTAACTGTATTGATATTTAATTGCCTTGGACAACCAGAGAAGTTAAATCCTCTGTCAAAATGGTAGAAGTGTTCTGCCTAAATAATGGACATTTGGATAATTCAAAATAAGGAAGCTATAATGCATGGCATGGTTGAATAATTGTAATATCCAGTTGAAGCTTCAAATCTTCTAATCAAAACTCAAAAAAACACTGTATAAATTTATATTTAAACAATAGCCTCCAACTGGCGGAAAATATGCTGGGATATTTGTCCGCAGACATTATCTGTTCCAAGAAGTGAACAGTTTTCCAAGAGTGTAGCTCGAGGAAAACTGTGAGCTTCTAGGAACAGACAATGTTTAAGGGCAGATATCCGAGCATCTTTTTGCCCCAAATGGAAGCAATAATATTGTGTTTATTATCCTTCAAATATTTTTCGCATCGCACACAGTTTTGAAAATTGGGGAATATTCTTGGATACTCCCCAGTTTTAGCTGGGGAATATTTGGTCATGTGATGTGCTTAGACCAATTGCATGCAAGTAGAAATATTTGATGGATTAAAATATTATGATAGTATGGTTGTTATCAAGGCAGAATACCCCAGCCCGCAATTGCTTCACAATAGCTGCAGGAGTACATGTAGTGGGAGGCACAGTGGCCTCATGGTTTGAGCGCTCGACTCTGGATCAAGCACTCCGGGTTCGAGCGCTGGCCGGGAACATTGTGTTGTGTTCTTGGGCAAGACACTTTACTCTCACGGTGCCTCTCTCCACCCAGGTGTATAAATGGGTACTCTGCAATGGACTAGCATCCCATCCAGGGGGGAGTAGAAATACTCCCAGTCGCTTCATGCTACAGAAACTGGGATAAGCTCCG
>JAHPZR010013118.1:65000-72438 GCA_019787425.1 Platygyra sinensis
CGTATTACTCACAGCGTACGGTGTGGCATATTGAGGTCCGTGAGGGTAGTGTCCTGACGTGTCCTCTCGCGGGTGTTCCGCTATGGAGGAAGGGAGGTAAACTTGCGCAAGAGAGGCAGAAGGCGACCTCTCCCCTGAGGAAGAGGAATAGCAACCAGAGTCTGTAGATGTTGTCCACGAAGTTCTGTCACCTAGGTAAAGGATTAAACAAACACAATAAGACACTGCTAGTATGCTGCCATGTTCTTAAAAAATATCGCTGCAATAATGTGTGGTAATGTGAACCGTCAATCAATCAGTCAACAACTAATCTAATCTTCTAGCTAATCTTCTAGCTTGCTCTCAGGTCTACTAACCGTCAGTGTATGCTGACTGAAAAACGCGCAAGCTGAAGAAAGCGCCCTCAGTCTGAATCCCAAACCTTGGCTAGGGCAAACTGTAGGCAAACTTCTTGTCAACTCTTTGTACACTCTGAAGCTCAACTAGCTGGCTTTTAGCGGAGCTGAAAAGATAGCCCAGACACTGCAATGCAGATGCAGTCCATCTAGAGGTCAAAGGCAACGATTTGAACTCCAGACGTCTCGATTTCAAGTGAGACGCCCCTATTGGCTAAAACCTGGTCGGAAACTTTGATATTGCTTTACCAAAGACTTAACGAAACGGAACTCGTTTCTCTGACTGAAAAGGTAACAGTTGCTACTCACCTGGGTGAGGTAAGGCAGACACTGCCCCGGGGAAGGGAGGAGGAGGTGGCATTTCAACCTGCAAGTCTCCCGAGTAACCAGGCGAAAGTAATGGAGTTGGAGGCTGAGGAAAGCTCTCTACTGACGGTGATCCTATTGATGATCCAAGGGACGACATTGAAGATTGGGACGAGGTGGAAGACACGCTAAAACTCGTGGAACGGGAACAAATGCGGGGCGGGGGTACTTTCTTGGGAGAAGTAGAGGGAGTGACTGATCCTGTAAGCTTGTTTCGCGTGTGGCTGTGTTTCACGGAGAACGAGTAATGTCGACTAAATGCATTGAAGTAAGGGTCCGTTTCTGACGGGGGTGGAGGCGGTGGGGTGGTAGGAGGGTCACGGCCTGAATGTTGTGGACTCGTGGCTCTGGTCAATGTGGCCGTTGGACTCGGAGGTGGAGACTGCAGACAAACATAAACAAACGAATCATTCAGCTACCCATAGCAAAGATCACTTGGTTCAATTTTATGGGGTGTTGAAAATAGACTTGATTGTACACTTTGCTCTGACGAAACGTCAGTTTTAGGAACTTGCCAAGGCAGTTAATATACCTCCATCACCTTTAACTTCATGAATAGCTAAGTGCTTTACTTGCCCGCTGATGACGGCTTGCAGTTTCTTTCATGATGATTAGGTTAAAGGTACATGAAAAGGTTAAGTCTGCATTCGGGCCAGTGGCCCATCAGGCCTGAGCTTATCCCGGTTTCTGTAGCATGAAGCGACTGGGAGTATTTCTACCCCCCCCCCCCCCCCCCTGGATGGGATGCTAGTCCATCGCAGGGTTACCCCCAGCATTAAATTCGCCGATACCCATTTACACACCTGGGTGGAGAGAGGCACCGTGAAAGTGCCCAAGAACACAACACAATGTCCCCAGCCGGGGGTCAAACCCGAAGAACTCGCTCCGGAGTCAAGCGCACTAACCATGAGGCCACCACGCCTCCCACTTACAATAATTATTATTAAAATATATATCCTGCAAACGTCCATGCAATACTTCGTTATCTATACCTTAACGTGTTTATCAGTGTTAAAACACTTTTATTTTCTCACACTAATTAGGCAGTTTATGCAAACTATTATTTTATGCCCACACAAAAACCAATCAGGGAAGCCAAATGGATCTATGGGACTGGTACGTAAAATGATTCATTGACTGAGAATGGCATTTTTCTCTTTCCCAGTCTCGCCCAGGCAGGCAAGCGTTTGCGTTACGTGGTATAAAGTTTCATGTCAGGCACCTCAGTGAGTTGATTGTTTTTACTTACCTGGTCATCGTAGTTATGATGATCAGATAGTCTGAAGTCTCGCACCAGGTCCTCTCCAGCCAGTGGCAGTGTGGATGGACTAATGGTCTGCTTGATGATGTCAGCAAGAACTGACTGAAGATGTTCAATTTCTCCTAACATAGAAATCTCGTGCTCCTAAAAACCAAGTGAAAAGGACTCTAGGTTAAACTGATTGCAACGATCAGAATGAAAATAAAATAGTGGATGAATAATTTTGGACAATAGGCCATTTCCGAGTTCTCTTGTGCTTCTGCTTCAAGAGTCTAAGAGCGAAACCTTTCATATGAAAATGAGTTCTGCAAGTAGTTTCATTTTCATGCAAAACAAAGTCATTTTCATAAGAATGGCTTCGCATTTATGCATTTAGACTCGCTTTGAAACAGAGACACAAAAGAACTCGGAAATGGTTAAAAGACTGACCGCAAAATTTTTACAGTAAAAAAGTTATAATTCAGGGAAAGTGGCCAGCTTTGATAAGTTACCCCATGGGAAAGTGAGAAATGTGAGGAGTGAGGAAAAATGAATCCCAGCCACAGTGCAGGGGATGGGCAGAGGGTAGGCTCAGTTAATTTATCGCGTATTTACTCAAGACATAGCTGGATTAAAATCTTCCGAATTTTATTGTCATTATGGACTTGAAGCCACGCCCATCTAATTATTTGTAGTTGACTACACCTGAGTGGTATCAAACAGTGTGAAAACATGGATGGTATTTTTTCTTTTAAAACATTGTGATGAGACTAACCACAACTGGTCTAAAGCAAGAAGCCAAAAAGCAGTATCTTGTTCTCTCTTCCACCAACACTTTTCTGAGATAACGCTTCTCCTGCTCTTCAAATGCTACTTGCTGAGCACTCGCCTGCTGCAAGGAACAGTTACAATGTTGACACGTTAAAAAAAATAAATTGGACACAATACAGAGATATACCAGTTAATCACAAAACTACATTGAAAAAAAGGGTTTATGAATCATGAGTACATAGTAGATTGTAACACTTGGAGATCTGGGTAGCAGTCATGTGCAGTACATTTCAATATTAGACAAAATACTGTACCAAAACAGTTCTGATTGACCCAAAGGCTTCCAGCATAAAATGATTGCATGGGCATTCTGGCAGGCAATAGAATAAGTAGTAGCACAAAATGTCTGTAAGGTGCATAGCTGGTTCAGATAAAACAAAAACAAACAAACAGCACTCCAACCAGGAAAAACAAACAACTAAATTACAAACATTATTTCGCGGATGCCTCTAGCAATATTTACCTACATATAACTGGGGAAACTTGCTAATACTGTTTTTCCATTTAATACGCATTTCCAAGTAATACGCACCTTCAAGGCTGCATCCAATTTTTCTTGGTGTTCTGACTTTCCTGCAAGAACAACGGATATAGGAACATTGTCGACCTTTATTAACTGCGTAACTAAACATGTCTAAACTGTATATACTTTTAACAATGTAACTCTAGCTCCAAGTGCTGGAATAGTTTTCTTCCTCAAAACCATGATTCAAGTGGAATAGTTTTCAATGACTTTACTTAAGGGTGATTTGGTAGCATTAAGGATGTAACAAAGACAGCTGGGAACACACATACATTAGATTAATTTAAGTGCAAGTGCAATTTATTATGCTCACCTAACTCACCTTTTTTAACCTTCTTTTGCCACTTGTTTGTTTCTGCTGTGGCCTTTTTCAAATCCTGTTTGGCTTTCTTGTATTCTGACACAAAAAAATTAATATTATAACCGAAAAAATCTAGCAAACTAGTACACAAACAAACTAAACACCTACAGTAGTGCAAAAGGTACCATAAACACTGGTGGATAAGCCGCACCCCAAGTTTGGCAACTCAAATTTTGGAAAGAAATTGAAATACTTCACAGTGGAGCTTGAGAAAGGTACTTTACATGTACACTTTGGGATCTTGATGTCATCTCATGATCACAAAGTCAGTACAAACATATCATTCAAACTGAAACCCTCTCCTATTATTTGGTTCTGCAATAGTTCGGACATGATGTCAACTGATTTGACACCGTCATTATGTTTGATCTTTCCATGCTCAAAATTTGTGACTCACTGATGACCAAAACTTGAACACTGGCTACTAAATTCTCAGAACTGGTCGAATAGCAGGAATTGCAAGATAACCACAAAACAACATTTGTTTTAAAATCTTTACAAGGAAATCATTCAGATCTGGTAGAAAGTATACAGCTCAACTTTCTCCCACATAAGTTGTATCCCCGAGAAGGATGCGGCTTATCCACCAGTGTTTACAATACATACAGTGTATCCTTCAAACGTGCAGATGGACAAACACCATAAGTGACATGCAACTGTTTGTACCGAATTATTGTAAGTGCATGCACTTTTATGCAACCATTTTTTTCATACACATGCTCCTCAAAAACTCACTCCGCAGCTGCTAGAACCGATGACATACAGTGGCATACAAACAATAACACAAAACTGATCAATTATCAACCACACAAACCATACTTGAGACTGAATTACAGTGTAGCATGTAGACACTTAAAGATTTTGCACATCTTTTCAACCAACAAATTTTTGTAATAACACAAGTTTTACATCTTGATACCTTTTGCATGATCTTTGTCCATTTGTATAACAGACTTTTTCCAGTCATCCAACCTCTCTTGAAGAGGAAAAATTAGGGTTTCACAAAGTAACCTGAAAATTCAACAATTCAAACATTAAAACAATACTCATGCGCAAGAAATATCAAACTCACTTTCCAAAAGGTAGGTTACAGCCTGTATCATGGCACCAGTATCACTGCTTGAAACTTGAATTGTACTATACTTAATTACTGTATTGCTCATTATTAGTTTTCTTTAAAAAAGTCTGTGGTAATTTTCTGGTTCAGTAGTACACAGTGTTTCACATAGGAGAGAAGTCTCAGGTCAAAAACAACCTGACTTGACATAATTTAGGAAGTAGTTCTGACATTTAAGCAAGGTCTATATCTACGTGTATTGACTCGTGTCCGCAGCTCAATACCACCTAGCTTCCCTTTGAATCTTATCTGCAACCCTCAGTTTCCCAGCAGGTTTTGTTATTTTACAATGTAAATCAGCAATTAGGTTTTAGATTTAAAATCTCCAGTGGAGTCCCAATAGCTTGAACTTTTGCTATCTCGAACCTAGCACTCACTCAAATCAAAAGCAATTTCACTTGGATTTTCATTATCATACGTTTACTGCAATTTTAACCTTGTCAACTAAAACAGTTGATAATTGGAACCTTCTTCTAACTTAAAGCAATTTTAAGCAGCTTTCACACAGCAAACTTTGGTTGGCAAACTTGTTCCTTCACATGTCAAACTCAAGTCAAATCACAGTACACTGCTACTTGAAACACGGCAGACTTATTTAGTGCAGTGGCAGTCACGTAGAACAGTGAAACAGATGAAGAGAAGAAAATAAACAGAAAGTGGTGGAAAAATAGAAAGGTTAATTGCTCAAAACCCAGTTTGTCTGCTATCTCCTCCATTTTCTTTTGTTTGTTTATAGTGCCTTTGAAGGCTATAGATGAAACGTCCCTCAAAGCCAGACAATTTTAAACCTCTTTGAAAAATTCCCCTATTCTGTGATTCAAGTGCCACACAAATCTCATGATTCGTCACCAGCTGTTTGCCAACTTGTTTGTGGACTGTTTTTGTGCTGTTCGCACACACCAACTTGAGTCTGCCAACACAAGTTTACCAACTTTCGTTTGCCATGTGAAGGCTGCTTTAGTGTCCCTTGAGGTTATTTTCAACATAACTTTACCCTTAACCCTTTAATGCCCAATAGTGACTTATAGATTTTACTCTGTCTAATGCCAGACGATTTTACTCGTCAAAGGGAGACCCCTTGGGCATTAAAGGGTTAATAAACTATCTCCTTTAACCCTTTAATGCCCAATAGTGACTTATAGATTTTACTCTGTCTAACACCAGACGATTTTACTCGTCAAAGGGAGACCCCTTGGGCATTAAAGGGTTAATAACTTGAACCATGCTTGTCAATAAGTCACAAGTCAAAATAAACAGTATTATGTTGCTTTTGTTTTCTTGTTTTGTTTCATGTTGGAAAATGTATTTATCCATTTTCATTCAACTTCTCTATAATTAAATTCAATAAAATGTACATTGTATAAAGAGATATACAGTAAACACTATATATTCCATAACTCTGATTATCTGCTGTCAACCAACTCCCCATCTTAACTCCCCTTTTCTTCAATTTCCCTTGAAGGTTTGAGGTAAACAAAGTCAACTGACTGTATTGCTTAGATGCATCCAATGCATGTTGTAAGCAGCATTAATTTCAAAGATTGGCTATAGTGTGGCCAAGCAGTATGTGCAGTTAAAAAAATAGAACCTACCCAGCCAATCCTTTCAGTTTACTGTCCATACTACGATGTCTTATCACCATTTTGGTGAGAGATCCTCCTATGTCTTTGCAGCATCCTGAGAAATGAATAAATAAATTTAAATGAATAAATAAGTAGTAGATAAAATATGAGCGGGAGATCTGTATGGGCGTTTACAATGGCGAGCCGATAGGCGAGCCATTGTAAACGTTCATACAGATCTCACGCGACTATTTTATCCTACTTGGGAAATGAATACATTAAATTGAATGCAAAGTATTGTTATGGGATTCGTTCATTGGACATGCATGCCAGAATGCCATACACATCGGACGCAAATATTTTCACCTACTTGCGAAAGGAAAACAATAAATTGAATGCAAAGTATTGTTTTGTGATTCGCTAATTGGACATGGATGCCAAAATGCTGTACGTCCCACTGGAGATAGTGCATGAGACAATAATAGAAATATTCAAAATTTTCAGTCACTGCTAAATCGCCAATATGGCAACAGCTCGTTTTCGTCCGCCGAAAACTGAAGAGGAAGAAATTCCCTTACTGTCTGAAACCGTACCTAAAAACACCAAGTACAATACAAAATGGGCGGTGAACGTTTTTACTGCCTGGCAGAATACGAAAATGAACAAAAAAGCGCAGTTGGAAACATCTGGAGGCAACGGACTTGAGTCGACCAATGTCGAGGACCTGTCAGTCCCACTCGAGCACATGTTCGCCGACAGTTTAAACTTCTGGCTCTGCAAATTCATTTGTGAAGTTGCAAAGCAAACCGGGGAACGCTACCCTCCTAAGACGCTGTACCTACTTGTTTGCGGAATTAATCGCCATTTGGGAAACGTACAAGGAGAAAAGGCGTTTAACATACTGGAGAAAAGTGACAGAAGGTAAAACGACATTCTTTGAAGCAATATTTCCTCGCATTAAATTCTATGATGAAAATGTGACCGTTTTGTTATTCATTTTTATCAGTAGAGATCTGTATTTAAAGTTAATGAATACTAATTAG